>VCRD01003231.1:0-54061 GCA_006783055.1 Trinorchestia longiramus | reverse complement strand
ACAGTGAACACAACACATGCATATACAGTGAGCACAACACATGCATATACAGTGAGCACAACACATGCATATACAGTGAGCACAACACATGCATATACAGTGAGCACAACACATGACAGATACAGTGAGCACAACACATGACATATACAGTGAGCACAACACATGACAAATACAGTGAGCACAACACATGACAAATACAGTGAGCACAACACATGACATATACAGTGAGCATAACACATGACATACAGTGAACACAACACGGCATATACAGCGAACATCATACATGACACATACAGTCAGCACAATGGATGCCACTGCACTGACGGCATGCAAAACACATGTCAGGCCAAACGAATGTTATATGGAGCAACTTTCAATGACATGTTAGGCACTATGAATTTTGCAGTACTGTTCAGTGCTAATGCCAAGTTCCTGTAATAGATAACGAGGGAAACAATTTTGATTAACAACCTAACAGGAGACAGTTGAATAGACATCAAATTTATGTGTAATGGAGCAGGAAATTTAGCTGATTTTCTACAATACATTTACCAGCAACTCTGACTGATCCATGAGGTCTGATGTGATATAAATTTAGCTTTATTACAGCCCCTCAAAGGCTGAAAAAATCTTATGTTTATTCATAAAGAATAGATGTAAAACTTCCAAAATACTTTGACACATTACATATTTAAATGTATTATTGACCACCACAATATCAGTTTGTATGAGACTTGACAATGATTTACAAGACGACTCATAGCAGATCACATAGAATTATTCGTACTAGTATGTTAAATATTCTACCGCGTGATTGCTCATCACAATGTCAATTTGTACTAGTCAACAATGGTTGACACAAGTACTTACAGCAGAACAAGTCACGATCCTGTTAGTGTTAGGGGCCCAGTCCACTCCAGTGACACGTAGGTCGTGCCCACTGAGGGTGTGCTCAAGTATCCAATCACCAGTGCCAACCTGGCGTGCGTAGATGTTCACCTCGTTATCATTGAGGCTCAGTGCCACTTCTGTAACACATGCGTGCTGGTCACACTCTGCTACTAAAAGAACGTGGAACTGGTGGGTCAATATCACGGAAAATATATGATACGTTAAATGAAATAGCATAAGTGCAATGCCATACTACGGTCAGAAACGGCTGTGTGTGATGGACAATGATGTTTTAACACTTTTAATCTGGATGGCACACGTAGGTACCAGTAAGGTATCTGAATATGAAATACAGGGTGTCTCAAAAAATCTACTCAACCTTTAACCGTTGCTAACATGCTGTCTTCTTTGTGTTGCAGGTGTGAGGTTCGAACCTTTGCGAACATGATTAAATGTGATTAAAGAATCACGTTCGCAAAGGTTCGAACCTCACACCTGCAACACAAAGAAGACAGCATGTTAGCAACGGTTAAAGGGTGAGTACATTTTTTGAGACACCCTGTATACTCCAAGGTGAATGGGTTAACTCTTGATAGGAAGGAAGCCACTAATAGGAAAGTTTTTACAAAGGAATATCAATGTCTACAACCTTGTCCCTTTTCACAAATACTCAGGACAATTAACAAAACAGTAGTAGATATCCAGATACAAATCCATCACCCAGTCAGTCTGAATATCAAGTCTTTTGCTCTAAATAACATCACTAATAGCACCAGCAAATGTTCAGCACTAATAAATTTCAGTAATTTTTGACACTTGGAAAACAGTAGCTAGTAAAAGTTTAGTGATCTGTTTTTCTGTCCCAACTTATTCTGTAAGGAAAATTCTTAATGATGTCAATAAATAATTTGCACCAGTAGTCATCTTACATGCTCCATAACAATTATTTTGGACAAAAAATTACAATTTTATAAATGTCAGGCTTAACTTCAATAGAACAGCAGAAATTTGGAGACAATCTCATGAAATTCAAATTTTTATCTGCTAAAAGTAACTTTTCATATATAACTTAAATATACTTTATATCAATTTAATTTTCACCAATTTCAATATTTAGTCATGAAAGAACATAATTTTAGCAATATTTTTGGTACTTGAAAACAAAAAAAATGCTAAACTTTCGACAATTTCTGACATTTTTTAAATTTCAAAAGTGACTGTTGGCCACACAGTAGAAATGCAAATGAATGGAAAAGGTGTTAGTGACCTTTCAAGATCAGGAGCACCAAGGAAAATGCCTCAATGATAAAATACATTGATTTGAAGGAAGTAAGCTAATGGCTCAAACAAGAAGGCCACGCAACTATGCAAGAAGACAACCACCAAACATGGACTTACAGTGAGTAAAGACGTAAGACATAGCATGGATTGTGTGCAAGGGTTCTTGTAAAGAAGCACCTTATCCAGGAAAAGAATAAGAAGATCTAACTGAAATTTTTGAAGGAGCACAAATCATGGATAGCCAAAGATTAAAAGAAGCTTCTTTAGAGTGATGAATCCAAATTTAATTTATGGAAACGATGGCCAACATATTCGTAGTCTGAAAGGCACTTGGTAACAACGGTCAAGTACAGAGGCAAATCAGAAATGGTCTGAGGTGCTTTCCATCATAGTGTCTGCCTCCTCATTCACAACAATGGGATTATGAACCAAAATGTTTATAAAACCATTTCAGAAGAACATATGCTGCCTTATGTGCCTACAGTGATAGGGAATGCAACATTAGCTAACTATATTTTATACAATAAACTTGATCAAAGCCTCAACTTACTCGTGCGCTCCTTGTTCCAAGCGTGGCAGGTGATAGGCTCAACACCAAACTGGAATACCTCAGTCATGCTCCCTGATGTACAACACGTCACTCAAAATCTCAACTGAAAAAATAAAACAAACTTCAAAATAGAATCAATTTAATACAGTAATTAAGCAGGAAAGAATGGTACATTTGTCACCTGGAACCTTTGATAACATACTCCCAATATATCAACAGGATTTATTCTCTTCAGATTAGTGAAAAATGCATGAGTACTCAAAAATGCCATGGTTGAGTATTTTTTTTGTGTATGCAATAAAATCATCTAAATAAAAATATTTAAACACAAGCATGAATTCTGAACACATTATATGGTTCAGCATCTAAAAATCTGCATAAAGAATAAATTAATTTTCCATAAGGAAGACCTTCCCAAAAATGTACAAAAAAACTATAAAACAATAAGCATTTTATTGAACATGTTCACATGTTTGAATTTTAGCATTTTCACTTTTCATGAAATGATAGAAATATTTTTGTAGATGTTTCTCAGTTAGGGCATTATACTTTGCATCACAGAAAAAATTCATAATTTTAACTCGAGTCAAGCATCCCAGACTATGATGGCACTCCTACCCTAGACTCCTAACTGCCACAAAAAAATTTAGATTCCATTGAAGGAAAATATTAATAAAAAAGCAGATTATCACAAAACAGAATTTCAATTGTTGAATATGAATTTTTAAAACAGAAAATACAGTACTTTCATAAAGTAATACTTTTTGCAAAAAAGAATTTTTTCTAAGACTGCATAAGAAGGGAAGTAGCAAGCAAATTTTACTTTCTCTTCTGCTTTGTTGTCTCTCTGATATGTTATTCAATTTTACTAAAGGCAATGAACATATTTCTCAGTGTAATTATGAAATTCATGCACCAATGTTAGTTAATGTTTTGCATTAAATAGGTGTGAAGCCTTAAAACTCTTAGCCAACTGCAACTGTATCTTTCTTGATATATTAATCTTAATCATTCATGATCTGTTCCAACTTTTTGTTTTCATTTTCAAATATTTCACAGCTATGCAACTTCAAATTTTATTAAATGAATTAAGTTTTCAGCTAACCACATTAATAAATACATTAACACATTCCCTGCGTATAGGTATTCAAGCAGTATTCTCTGTTAACACTGTTGGTACACGGGTGTACCAATTCGTGGGGAACGTGTTAATGGATCATCAGGAAATCACACTAAGCAATTTAAGAGTAAATTAACAATCACAACTAAAAGTTTTACTACAAGATATATTTTCAAATTTAATATTTTAGCCTAACTGCTTATAACTTAAACAATAACATTATGTTGAATGCAATTTCTTTTGAGCTATGCATTTTGTTACAGTTTTATCATACTTCTTTTTTTAAGCTTAGTTTCAGAGGAAAAAACTATTATATCACCAACTATGAAACAAAATAAACCTTGTAAAGACTTTATAATAGTGTCATGAGTAATCCTAACATGCTAGCATTGAAAATTTAAAAACAATTTTCATATATGGTGAATTCATATTGTTTTTTGTGTTGTATCAGAATAAAATTTATTTTATTTTTTATATTTAAAAGAGCTTGCATAACTTTTGGAGCTAAACTCAAATCCAATAGTCAAAAATATACTAACCTTGACTGATACTCAACCCTAACCTAAACCCTTAAATAATCTCAAAGTTACCAGTATTTCTTTGCAGTGTTTTTATCTTCTCAAAAATAAAATTGTACCAAAAATAGTATGAGTTAAATGCCTTTTAAATGTCTACTGAACACCCACACAAACAGAACCATTCTTGAGAATTAAATTGATAGGTAGAACAATTAAATCAATGGGTACTATACGAGGTAATACATATATAGTGAAATTTAGAATCACCCTTGCTAACATCTTTGGGAATCTTCAGTATTGATCTAGGAAGAATTTTTTTAGATTATAACAAAAATAACCCCAAAATTATTGCATTTTATTCTGAGATAATTCTAAGAATCGACTGTAGTTTCTTCCTCAATAAAAACCCATAAGCTTGGCACACACGTTCAAAATGCCACACCTACATCAGTCAATAACAATGACTCAGTACAGTAATACAAAGTTAAATAAGCAAAATATGAACTACGATTATTCACGCCATTAGTAGACAACGTAGTTAGATAATGACATCCTCTAATACATACCGGAATTGAAAAATATTCAACAGTTAGCGGACTCTGGTCAGTCAACACCAACTGCGAAAAAGCTTCAGGACATTCGCAGTCAACAACGTCGACCAATATACGACGTCGGCTTCTTATCACTGGAAATTTGAGATAGAGAATTATCTGTGATTCAGGCCTAGGGAGAAACTTGCGACCAAAGTATTTTCTACCCTAAAATATATTCAGGAAAAATGGGTTGATTCCTATGAAATTGATACACGACATATTCAATATCATTAAATTTCGATATCCCTTAAAATGAAAGTCATTAACTGGTAGAAATACATTTGTTGATAATACTAAAACGCTATGTTTTCACTAAACAAAGAAGTTAAAAATATACAGAAGCATGAAAAACGGTAACGGAACAAATACCTTTGCAAGTGTTGTGTACGAATAATACAGATGTTGAAAAATAACGAGAATATCATTTAGCACTTGTAGAGTTACCTCAACAAGCGCCATTATCAAACATCAATGTTATATATCTGTTGTGCATCGCTGTGAAATTCTCATTATTTTAGCACTTCTTTAGAAAAACCAATGTATATTTTTCATCAGTTATTGATTAGAAATTAAAATTTAACTTTCACCGTACTGTTGCGTTCCAACATGTGTCTAGAGAAAACTGTAGTTGACTACTGATCGTTTCATTTCAGCAAGCTTCATTTATACTACAACGTTCACTCCAGCAAGGTTGTCTTCATTTTACTATATCGTTTCTAGCTTTTTCTCTGACGGTAAGAATAATAAGTTATGGCGTTGTAATTCAACTTGAAGAATTTGACTTTTAGCCACTCTATAATACAAGTTCTTTTACCTTTTTACAAAAATCCATGACACTAAATGTCCCTACAGGATCTGTAGGGCCTTTGGGGAAACGAGTTATTTTTGGTTGTCGTTGTTTTTAGTGGGGGGTGTTCTTCGAAGGAAGTGATACA
The DNA here is from genome assembly GCA_006783055.1 of Trinorchestia longiramus. Taxonomy (NCBI): domain Eukaryota; kingdom Metazoa; phylum Arthropoda; class Malacostraca; order Amphipoda; family Talitridae; genus Trinorchestia; species Trinorchestia longiramus. The sequence continues at coordinate 48,173 of VCRD01003231.1, read as the reverse complement.
ATCGGTTTCGTAGCTTGCAGATTTATTATTGGGCACGTGAAATCCGTAAACCGAGACTGGAGCAGGCAATAAACGTACGTCGAGAAACGAAGAGCTTTGTTCAAGAGCAGAGTCAACAGCGTAACATGAGCTGTTTGATAAGAAGTGATATGCGAATGCTCTGAACAAAGAAAGAGAAAGTGAGTTGGAAAGTAGGCATGAGCTTGTTTTAGGTCTCTAAAAGGGAGCTCGGTTGCTTCAATCCAAGTTAACTCTTTAGCTACGACGCGATTATGCACAACTCAGTAGGAACAATATCAATATTTACGAGCATTAGCATCAATGTTAAGGAGAACTTGAGCATTCCCGTGCGGAGACGGAACTCGTGAAGTTAATGAGGGTGAGCGCGGTCGTTAGAATAAGCTGCTTTTATTACAAGGAATTCGATACAGTTAGTGCTCCCCACGTATTCGAGATATATGAGCTGAACCGCATGGACGACGTTTGTCAGGTTCCTTCTTCGGAACGAGGACGGTATGAAGTCTCAGGGTAGCTAAAGTACTAGATGATACCAGCATTAATAAAAGATGAAGTGCAACTTTAATTGCCTTGAGTTTAATATCAATGAACGTTTCAGTTTAAAAATACATGATTAATTGATTTCCTCAATAAATGAGCGGATTCCTCTCTGACGGGTTTGAAATTTTTAGGCAGCAGTCAGTCTCAAGAGTTTACAGCGTATGGGTGCACGCGCGATATGAACGTGCGCCATCAGTATGATCAAATGGAATAATCATAATCAGATGTCATAATCCTTATCAAAAGTATAGTCATCATGAGTCAGGTTACGGAGTTCATGAAGCGAAATTAAATATGAGCAATAAGGTAGCCTCAATAGAGAATGATGATGAAAAGAAAAAATTATAGCTCAATAAAAAGAAGGGTAAATAGAGCAACAGGGATAATAAGGCACAAAAAGTAGACACGAACACAGCACGGTAAAAAATTAGTTAGCTTACGATTAGTTTACTTCCCTAACGTTTGCTGGAAGCCTGGCGGTTTGTTGTGGAGTCTGATCAGAGGCCAGCAGAGGCTAATTGAAGCCAGCCTGACGGAGGCTGAGCTGGAGCGGTGATGCAGTCGCGGTTTCTGCGGTTGCCTGCTCTGTAGAGCGGACGTCTGGCTTCGAAGGAATTTCTTGATCGATATTTCCGAGGCCCTACAGGCCTCAGAAATATCGTAATTAATTTAGAATGATCTTGGAGTCGATACAAAAATATGATGTATTTTAGTAATATTTTGGGGTTAATTTTTATACGTATTTCACGTCATTTGAAACTAGTATTTTAAAGTTAAAAATTCAATGGTAGGTGCAACTTCAAATTGTAACCCTCGTCTATAGAAGATCATTGTCAACCACAAGCCTTGAGGCTTAGTGCCCAACAGTTCAGTCTCAGCTATCGTTCAGTTAGCAGCAATTTTGATAGCGCTTTGAGTCTCTTTCTGACGGGTAAGTTTCTATTGACAATGTGTTAGAGAGTTTTACATTTCACTTACGTACAAGATAGTCTTTGAACTTGTCTTTTTGCCGAGTCTGTATGTTCCCCTGTAGGTTTAAGATTTCCTTTTGAAGCTGTTTTGATACCATGTGTATCTGACAGATTGTATGGCAAAAATCTCATTTCAGTGTGGTTACGTTTTCATTCAAACGATTTGAATTGTGTTTGAAGTTGTCGTGCTTTGATTCGCGTTACCCCAAGATTTATAATTAATCCAAATATAGAACACTTTGAATAATAACTATTGCATCAGCCATCAAATTTATTGTCTAATTTCGTCTCACTCAAGTCTCTACGGTCGAGTATTTTATGACGAGCATACTGAAAGATCGACCAGCCATTTTGATACGATTATTAAATTTCATGGCCTCGGGTAGAAGCTGCTATCTGCATCTCGTTTTGTATTTCTTTCGCTGCCAGCTCATTAGGTACGATGCCTTAGTGTTTTACTCAATAGTTGTCTTATAATGTTGTCTCATGATATTAATTCTTCTTGCTAAATTCTGTATTTATTTCGAGTTACTTATTGGTCCTTACTCGGGCAGCTTTCAGTTTCAATTTCAGTTCAGTTTCAGTTCCAGTCTCAGTTACGGATTTCAAGTTCCCAGTTTTGGCCGTCGATCTTGGCCTTAACTTCTGCTGTGATTTTGATCGTGTCCAATAATAAATCTGCAAGCTTCGAAGCTAGCCGTATCACTACCCCCGAAGAACCCCCATCAAAACAACGACTACAGAAAATACTTGTTCCCTCAAAGATCCTCCGTTACACCAGATATCCCCACCTGATAATCCGTGGCCCCAGATGTCCCCGCCGGATGATCTGTGACCCCAGATGTCCCCACCTGATAATCTGTAAACAGATGTCCCCTCCTGATAATCTGTGACTCCAGATGTCCCCACTTGATGATCTGTGACCCCAGATGTCCCCACTTGATGATCTGTGACCCCAGATGTCTCCACTTGATGATCTGTGACCCCAGATGTCCCCACTTGATGATCTGTGACCCAAGATGTCCCCACCTGATGATCTGTGACCCCAGATGTACCTACGTGAAGATCGTCACCATGACCAATCTGGCATTGCAGACTATCAGATGATGCAAAGGACAAGAGAAGCCGATTAAGTTTATACGAAATTACACAATATAGCATATCAGTGGCTTTCATAACACCTCATATAAAAATTGGTAGTTGAAACAGAAATGCCTTGTAAGAAAACACTTGTATATTAGTACTAAATCGTCTACGAATTCATAAAAATTCATACGCACTATCATGTTTATGCTTGCACAACTGGAAGTAAAACAGGTGAGAAAAAACACATAAGCCTGTAAAAATTTGAATAAGAACTATAGCTAAACAAACGTGTACTCCACCAAACAAGCGTTTGCTCCAGCTAACGGACGTGTACTCTGACAAACAGGCAAGTGTCCTACCAAACAGACACGTGCTCCAACAAATAGACAAGTGCTCTAGGAAACAGACGTGTGCTCCAACAAACAGGCAAGTGCTCTAGGAAACAGACGTGTGCTCCAACAAATAGACAAGTGCTCTAGGAAACAGACGTGAACTTCAACAAACAGATAAGAGTTTTAGCAAACAAACGTATGCCCCAACACACAGGCAAGTGATCTAGCAAACAGACGTGTGTTCCAGTATCGTAAAGAGTGCATAAAGTGCGAAAACAGGAGTAAAATGGCAACCAAAAGCCAGTTCTATATATAAAACTCACCAAAAAACTCTTACTGCAGCGAGCCATAAAAATAAAAGTTTTATTGCCATAAAACTCGAAGATTATGGCAACGCCAGTAAATATACTTGTCTGACATGAATAAACATAAATAATAAACATTTATTCCCGTTATATCGATCCACACAATTACATGATGGTGCTATAATATAGAAAACTATCACGCAGTGTATTTTTACGGATAGTGCCAAAGTAGCGCCTATTTTCCTAAAGCAAAAAGTACATTTTAGGATTCGAAAGAACTGTCTCTGAAGTAAAACAATTAACAGTTTCATGCTTCGTTTGCACAAAATAGTCAAGTCAATCGAAAATGTTTATAAAACATTGTTATTCTTTGAAAACTTTATGACGCATTTAAAATAAAAATTGCAGAGTTAAAATTACAATAAAATTTTCAAAATAGGATTGGCTGGCCTAAGATATTATGAAAGGTTAGATTTTAAGTCTAACCTATAAAAAAATTGTACTGCGTAGGAAGTTTTACAAATTAATTTTAGAGACCAATATTACAGGAAATGAAGACACAAGTGTCAAGAGAACAGAACAATGAAAAAGAATTCTGTTGAAAATAACAAGCCGTTCTTTGACGACAAAAAGATTATGTGCGTTTGCACTATAAGACTCTTGCGTCTTGATAACAATAAACCTTGATTAACATGTAACACATTATTCTAACAATGATACAAAATAAAAATCCTTTATGCCAAGAACAAGTCCCACACAACTCATGCTTTCGGGGTTCTGAAAATAAGCTTAAAGTATTGAAATGAAACTAGCACTTCTGGGTACTGTTTCAACTTACGATTTCTACCTCATTAACCCTACGCCCAGCGTTACGTGATGACAACCGTTAAAATTTACTTTAATATCGTAATTTACTAACAATTTCGTTGTACTTAACAAAAGTTAAAGGCAAATTCGAAAGAAAGAGAGCATAAAATGAGAATAGAAAGCTGAACTTGTCAAGAATGATCTAGATTGAAACATCAATAAATCTAAAAATAGAGTTGTTGTACGTCGAAAGTTTTGAGGAGTCACATCTACTTATTTTTACCAATATATTAATTAACATAAACACTTTAGCTTCATCATTGTACTATGAAAACGGACGCTTCGAAAAATAACAAATCGATGTAAAAGATCGTGTGTGTAAAACAAAAGGTCTACAGTTCTACGCTATTTTACATTTATTACTAACTGGTAGACCCACACGTGAAAATTCAAGTGTTTTTTACTGAATTTTTTCGTTTAATATGCCAGTAAACGTGGGCTTTTTGTTTCCACATTGAAGGATGTGCCTTTGGTATCCAAAATACAATGTTTACAATATTTACATGCCGAATTTTCCCTCCCTATTTAAATTCTTAAGAGCGTTACAGAGAGACGGACCAAGCAAGCAAGCAACAAACTGCGTATTATTATGTAATGGAATTTTGAATTCATTGCTAGGTATTTCCCTGGTTCTTAGTTTTCTCAAAGATATACTAAATAGGAGTTAAGCTGAACAAACAAAGGCTCCGTTGTGTCAGGATGGTAATTTTTGCCGACTGAAAACTGGAATAGAATAGAATAGAATAGAATGAGGCTATAGGAACGAACCTTCTGGCCCATTCTTGGGTCGGATAATTACTTCGATAATTATTCGGTTGTTTACCCAAGTCCCATGCCGTATTTCTAGCTGCGTCAACCATGTCGGCAGCGGGATTCGAACCCGGGTCTTCCCGCTCGCAAGCAGATTCGCTGACCAGTCGACCAAGCTGGTGATTATTACTCTGATAGTTTGAGAGTGTACAATACCACTTCAGTCATTACATTGAAAGTGTGAATTTCATTTTATTTTAATGAAATCAGTAAGTTGTAGATAAAAATTTAACACGCATTTTAAAAATGTACTAGCCAATGCTGACAAACTTTTTCTATCAAGACCTTGTGATTCGTTATCTTGAGCGTGGCATCCTGCTTTCCGCTACGCTGTTTATGTGCACAGACTCTTTGTCCTTATGTACTCCAAGAACAAATTTTATTTTTCGATACAAAACCCAGTGCAAGAAAATTTTACTATGACACTAATCTGATTGACATGAGTTAGAAATGTGAACGTCAAAATTTTCTGAAAACGAAAATTAGGAATCTGACACATTGTGTTCTGCTTTCATTCTTACTTCACTTCTTTCTCACCATGGATATGCACCGCAGCATGGGATGATGAAACCCTGCTCATGTTAGTTCAACTCTTCCCAGGAGTTTGAAACCTCCGATTGACCTTAAAAATAATGTGAGTATCCTGTTAACTGAGTGAGACAAATGCCAACTTTTAAGAATAAGTTTGATCGTGAATAGAAAAGTAGGGAGCTATTTCCGCTGAGGTAATGGCAAATTATTTCCAGTAACGTAATGGTAAATAATTTTCACTGACGCAAGTGGGATTTTTTCTTCACTAGCGCATGGAAAAATTATTTTCACTAACGCAATTTTAAGAGTGTTAGAATTAAACAGCTGAACTTGGGACCTTACAAAACTAAGAAGCCTCCACTGTACACCATGAAATACTTTAACCTTCTAGATGTATGGAACTTCTTACTGAATATTGCGTATTCTGCCTGCAATTATGTTTTTTACTATAGAAACTTATCATAAGTACGTAATCATTTCATTAGTTTTTAGTTCCAAATGCTGATCAAGAAAAAACGGACGCTTCGAAAAATAACAAATCGATGTAAAAGATCGTGTGTGTAAAACAAAAGGTCTACAGTTCTACGCTATTTTACATTTATTACTAACTAGTAGACCCACACGTGAAAATTCACGTGTTTTTTACTGAATTTTTTCGTTTAATATGCCAGTAAACTACGAGATACTACGAGTATAATCGGTAGCAGTAATTCGGCTAAAATGCAATGTTTTTATGATAACTAGCATAACTCAGTGTAAATATACTAGAGTGATAAAAGTATTACGAGGTACCAGTTAGGTACAACGAAATATTCTCATTCCTGGCATTCTGTAAAGAATCGAATAGCCTGTGATTCATGCGTTGTATGGACGCCCGGCAGGATGGATCGTTTTCAACTTCTTGTAGCACTTTCTCGCTGATGGAGTACCTCCAGGCCTCAGCTGCTTTCTCGGAATTCTTACTCGTCACCATGGACCCTCTTTGGTCTGATTTTGTGTGGACCTGCAAGTAAGATAACGTAGACGCCTCCAAATCAGGTACGCCAAACAACAATTTGAAGAGCGAACGCGTGCGAGCGAATGAGTTTCTAGCGAAGTCTTCGTAGGAGAGTTGGATGATCCGATGAGGATGTGTATTTTCTTCAATGACGGAATTGAATGTGAGCCAGTCCTGCTCCAGATCGCCACAAAATCGTGAACTGTTGTGGTCCCATCCTTTAAATTTTTTGATTGAATTCATGAATCCTCTTGGGTCTCTGTAAAGATGAATTATTTTAAGGTCTGGAATAAGTTCTAGCAGAGGTAACACGTCCCTCAATCGAGCTCTAATTACTTTGACAAACCGTAAGTTGGATTCTAAGCATTCTTTCTTGTAGTCAATTTCGGAGAGGCAGGATCGTTTCGCAATGCTTTCGAGTTGCATACAAGTTCGCGTCGTATTGCTGTAGAATTGAGCGAATAATGCTTTTTTCAAAAATGTAAGGAAGTCATCGTCAAAACTACAAGTAAATTTTTCAGCTAGATACGGCGTTAGACATTGTGGGTTTTGGACGCATGGATCTTCCTTAATTTTGTGTAAGGGCTCAAAGAAGTATACCGTTGATTCGTGAGTTGATATTAACTCCCCGATGAATGTAGATCCGCTTCTCGGTGTTGAACTTACGAGCAGCACATGTTGAGTTCCAGGTGAAATCTCATTAAGATTGATAGTTGATATCAGATCATCCGGAGGATTTTGAAGTGGCAGTGTATGACTCATCCCTGTAAATATACGTGATAGGTTTTCGTAATTAGTTTATCGCTTCGAACAGATGATCATGGAGTATTAGTAAAAACATTCCTTTACTTTGAAAAAGTCCACAACGATTTTAGTGTAATCTGGGATTATACATCATGCGATGGTTAAAGTTGATCACTCCTCCACACGTAATATTTTAATATTTAATATTAATATTTATTCTATTCATTCTGCACAAGAATATTCCTGCTGATAAATTAAAGAAATAAAATCAATAAAACATAGTTACATTTTTGCACAATTTTATTTGTTTCACTACGTTAGTTTATACCCGAGATATATTGAGTTTATTTGGTAAACCATGGAGGATCCATGATGAACACCAAGCGTGATGCGTCAAAACTCTGAGATGAAGACTGAATATACGACAAAATATCTTTGAATAAATTTTGCTGTGGCTTAGAGCTATAACAAAAGAATGTGAATATGTTGCGTATTCTTTTCATTGGAATTATCAATTTCTCAACGGATTAACGAATCATTTTACCTACAGTAAACAATTTAATAATAATTGTCCGAGTGCCCAAAAAACAACACCTAACTCCATCAATATGACTATTATGTTATTGCTTACTAACGAATAACATGAATAATTTACTATCATAGTAGGTAGAGTAGCAAAGTGTTAGTACATAATATTCTAAATTAAATACTTTTTTGTCATTTAAGAATATTGACCTAACATTCACATTTCATTGTGATGAATGAAGTGAGTAGAAATCGTCACAAAAGTTTATACTGAGTCACTCTTTTTCTCAGAAGGAAGCTGCCAAATTGAATTTATGCTAGGCTTTAGTGTCAGACTATGGAAGCAACAGTTCTTTATTCTACATATAAGAGTCGACATTACATGAATGATTGGGAACTACGTAATGAACACACGTGCATGATCGGTACTTGGAATAGGTATTTGCATCAGATATTTGCATTCAGTATTTACATGAGGTAAACTGCGTAATGAATACAAACGCACGTTATTGGTTACCTATGTCTGTCTTAAGTTCGATGTCGTATAGCTGTAAGATCACGTCTCGGTCCTCCAGTGGTATGCGATTGTAGGTTTTGGAGATCATCACACACAGCGTTGAGACCATCACCAGTAGAGACAAAGCCAGGAAGTTTTTTATGTGGAATCTCATCATCGTTTGCCACCTAAAACTGCAATAAAATGAAGCTTTAGTTCGTGATGTATTATTTACAGAGTTGTCTTTGCGATCATGCAATTGTAAAAGAAAGCGAAGAAATTTGTAAAATTAGTAGTGTAGCGTGGCAAAAGTTGCCCATTTATATAACAATCTGACCTATTGAAAGAGTAGTCTCTTGGAAATTAATGTTTCAGGTATTATTTATAGATAAGTGGGAAGTTTTTCAGTAAAGAAATGAAACCGAAATTTATTATTTTTACTCTAGTATCATTTCTATTTTACCATAGCAAAGTAAAAGTTTTTACAATGCGCACCATCGATTTCTGACAGGTAGAAAAATGTGTGTCAATTCAGTTATGGCAAGTTTTACATAGCAATGCTATTATGAATAAACCAAACGTCCATTTTCAAACAATTTTATTGGATATATTTAGTTTGTGTTTTTACAAAAGCACATTTTGTCGATTTGACATGAATGGGTTGAATTCTGTAAGTCAAAACAATAATTATTTACAGTTGTCAAATTTCAGCTGTACGTAAATGATGATCTTAGCGAATACCTAATGTTATTGATTGTCATCATGATAATTAAAATGAAAAACAATTCATTGTATGACAACTGTAGGGCTTGATGTATTTATATGGAGGTACGATCATGTTACTCCTGTCACTAGCCATTCACGTGCCTAATTAACATTTACGTATTTTACGCATCAATACTTACGTATTTTACAAGTCAATACATGCATATTTTAAGTGTCAATACTAACGTATTTTTTCCTTTATAAATTGGCTTCTGTGTTGACTAGATTGACTTTGTACTGAGATTAGATACTAGCATCTATATTTAAAATTATTTTAAACATAATTATGAATTATTTAAGACCATTTTAATGTACTGTTTTCTTTAAAAACTAAGCGAATGATAGAAAATTGAAAAAATTAAGTGAATAACTGATAACGCTTCGTGCTATCGAGTTTTAGCAGTAAAATATTCCCCTATCATTAATATAGCAGTTGATAAGTTCCTGTTTGATCATTTCTGATTGAAAGGTGTGAAAATAACTCAATAATTCAAGATAAAATAACACGATATTAACGTCGTTCAATGTCGGTGTTTCACATTAGAAGAACTGATGAAATTTCATCGATATCTTTTTGGAGGTGACCTACCACAAAATCAACTTCAATTTGTTCTTCCTTAGACTTCAAGAACTACGACACAACGAGTCTCATGTCACAAAGAGTCTCAATCTCTTGCATATTTTACATTATTCTCTTGCATTATTTTTAAATATTTGTGGGTTTTAGATATATTATTAACCTTTTTATGCTACTGTTTATAAATAGTCTAATTTTCGTAGTTGTCTACAAATGTGCAATCTAGCGATTTAATCAACATGTGTTATTTTGTTATTGGAATGTTTTCCGCCCATATTTTGGAATGTTTCCGCCCATTGTAAATTATCGTGACAGATAATTTGTATAATTTTTTCGATGTGAAAAATGATAGTTGATGATAGTTTTCAAATCTCCACTCCTGGATCCCTGACATTGCTGCAATTATAAACAACTAGCAGGCCCACACGTGAAAATTCATGTGTTTTCTACTGAAAATTTTCATTTGATTTGCTAGTGGATGCAGGCCTTGAGAAGGAGTTTCCACAATGAAGGATCCACAATACAATACTTACAATACATGTATCCCGAAACCAATTTTCTCCCATATAACTTCTTAAGAGCGTGAGAGAAAGACGGACCAAGCAACCGAGCAAGCAACAAACTGTGTATTATTACATAATGGAATAACTGCTAATTGGTAATTCTAAATTGAGGTATCATCATGATTGTAACAGTCAAAGTACGTGCACAATAATTTAAATAAGTAAGATAAGATATGGTCCTTAACAACAAATTTCCTGCATCTTTAAGAGTGGAGGTTTATGTTCAAGGTGTAATATAGATACCGCAATTTATTGATGGAGGGTGTGACACACATACATAGATACATAGTTCCAATCGTATTAATATATAGATGAGATAGTTTCTGTAATAGTTCTTGGAACGCTGATTCATTTTATCTATGCTTCAAAAATTTTCAAGTCTTCAAACATTTGCAAGTCTTTGAGAAATATATTTTAACAGTTTTGAGGACACAAAATTCAAAACGTCATTTTTCAGTTATTATTCGATCATTCACGAATGAAAAACACATAGCGGAATTTTTTACTGTAAACAAAGCACTGAAACGCTGATTATTCCACTATATAGTAATACACAATTTGTTGCTTGCTTGCCTGTATTCAGAGAGTGTGTAATGTGTTTAGTTGGGTACATTTGAAGACTGCATGACGTTTTACGACACTGTGAGTGTTGTGCTATGACAGACTGATCTTACACTGATCCTTTCGTGCTGCTACAGTCCAGTGTTTGAAAAACGGTTGAACATGCCCTCTTATCAAGATGCAGGTCGTGCACATTTTCATGCATGGATCAGAAAAGATCAATAGAAATAACTTTACTTTTGTTTCGAATAAAGCCCTCGTTCGGGAATTTCTAATAAGAATGCAGAGAAATTTCAAGGTGGACTTATAACTAGTGAGTCATTGAGTGTTTACGACGGTGATAAATTGAGCGCATAAGAGTTCACATGTTAGAACTGGTGTCTGTCTCAACTGATCATCACTCAAAGTCGATCGATACTTGGTGGCATGCACAATTTTTTAGGTTGTACGGAAAGTTCTCGCCGTTTTTAAAGATTGTAGTATATTTATTAACAAATTTACAAGATACTAACAACACCATGAAGTGAAGTAATTGCCACTATTTTCTATTACTTTTCGCCACCATTCGGGTAAATTTTTGATGTCCTTAGCATAAAATTCTTGTCTTCTTGGACGTTCTGACCCGGGATGAATCTTCAATGTTGAAGTCGCCATTACTGAAACATTGGAACCAATCTCTTGCAGTGCGTTCAGACACTGTACGGTTCCCAAATGCACTTACGACGACTGGACGCTGCTGCTCATTCACCAGATTTAACCCTTTCGCTCCCGTTGTGTTAATATGTCCAAAAAAAACTTTAAAAATCATTCCCTTTCGTCCCATATTCTAAATGTTTCGTTCAAAATTACAGTAAAATTACGTAGAGATTAGTAAAGATAAGTGATATAATTACGCAATATTTTGATCAGTATGAAAATAATTTGGTCGTGAAAGGGTTTTAAAGTCTCATAGGAGAAGACCACAAACGTATTGTTTTGAAACTTCCATCTTGCTGCATAATAGTATGCATCAGTTGACAATTAAGCAGATGATGATAAGTGTAAACACACGTCCTTTATAAATGAAATGTATCCAAGCCAAGCTGCTAAAAAGTAATGTACATCACAAAAAAATCGTTTCTCTGAAAACGGTGAGAATCGAATTTCTTACTTTCTGAAGAATATGTCTATTAAATAGAGCATGACTTACTGTACAGCACACACGGTAGAACAGAACCCTGAGACAACTTGCAGCGGCAGTAAGATAGTGAAAGTAAGTTTAGATCTGTTCTGTAAGTTAAAATCCCGGACATTACAAGAGTTACTCTTCTGTCGAGTGATCAGAAAAGTGATCTTTCACCACGTGATCTTTGATCAAGTGATCTTTCAGCAAGTGATCATTCAGCAAATGATCTTTCACCAAGTGGTTTTTCAGCAAGTGATGTTTCAGCTAGTGATCTTTCACCAAGTGCCTTTTGAGCAAGTGATCTTTCAGGAAGTGATCTATCACAAACAAACACAAAACAAAAACGTATATTTCCAATAAAGTTGGTACATCACGACGTGATCTTTCAGCCCATGATATTCCAGGAAGAAATAAACGATAGTGGAAAAAGTAACAGACATCAATTTATCTTTTAAATGCTGCATTTGACAATTTTATTCAGTGGGAACTAATGTTTCAGTTTTTTCAAAAGAGAATGACCAGTTCAGAACACCTGTTCACAGAGAAAGCTTCATCTGTGACGACGGAAGTCCATCTTTTTATATCATACGTTAGAAAAATAAGAGATGCTTCGAACATTCGTGAAATAGGAAGCAAACTTTTATTTGGAATGATAATGTACAGAGTGTCACAGATGAGTATTTGATTTATGTATTGTGAAATTTCACATTTCTTAACAGTTATTTGCTAGTTAAATGTAAAATACATACTCTCTGTTTATGTTTAGATTACCTCCACTGGTATACTGCGATTTATGAAACCATGTTTTAGGAAAAATGTTGTTACAAAATCAACACAGCATTAACAAAAGTATTTAAAAGAATCAGTATTTTGTGGCATGTATCTTGATCTATTTTACTACCTGTAAGTCTACTTCGGACAAACCAAACCAAATTTGGATGACCGATGGAATTAGGTTTCGGTTTCATTGGTCATCGGCGCCGTGTTCCAAGTAAACCCGTCCCATGCCGTCTAAAGTTAAGGCGTCAACAACGTCCTTGCACTTTACCCACGCACAGGCCTTTCAGTCACGTACAAGCACCTTAATCATACAGAGGCCCCAAGAGTAAAGAAGGATGGGAGGAACATGGGTAATAGTCATACTTTCAATCCAGTTTTTACATAATAATTACCTGACTCGCATTGCACAATAAGTGTATGACTCTTGGCACACAATGATGAAAAGACTCTTGGTGCACAATGACTAGAGAATAAAATGGAACATGACAACAGCAACGAGCCATTTGGTCCATTGTTGGATTGTAACCCAAGTCTTATGTCGTCCAAAGTAAAGGCATTAATCATGCACATGCACTTCAATCCTGCACAGATATTTAAGTCACGTACGTGCACCTCAGTCACGCACAGGTATTTCGGCCATGCACACACACCACAATCAAGCACAGACCCCATAAGTTAAGAAAGATAGGATCAATACTTTAGAATACTGAAGGGTTCTTTATCCAATGTTTGTCGAAACAATTTTTGAATGTATTCATTGTGCCAGCAGAAACGATATTTTCAGGTAGCTGGTTCTAGGTCCCTGTAATTTTAACTGGAAAGAAGTTTAAAGCATAGAATGCTTTGCAGTTTCTCATTATTCGTTTTTGATCGTTATTTTTGGTTTACACTTTTCTGTCAAAAAGTCCTCCCAGAGTAACATCATTAAAAACGTTGTGATGTTTATAGGTATTGATGAGTTGTTCTTGTAGTCTCCTTTGTTCTAGAGAGATGAGTTACAGCTGCTGAAGATGCCTTTCGTAACTAAGATTTCTGAGTTGAGGAATCATTTTTGTTATTTTACGCTAAAATCTCTCCATTTTTTAATGTTTCGTTGTAGGGTGGGAGACAAGAGTTGCACTGCATATTCCAGATTGGGCCAGAATAGCGCTTTGTAGAGCGGTTATATTATGTTTTTGATTTGTATTCTAAGTTTTTTTCAGTAAAATCAAGGATACCGATCGCATTTTGATGAGTTTTGCTACTTGTTTGTCATGCTTGAGATTTTCAGTGATAATGACACCAAGATAACTTTGTTGCTGTGCTGCTTTGATAGGTGCGTCATTCATCGTGAGTTGGAAATGCCGGTTATTAGCCCCAATGTGCATTACTGAATGTTTATCAACGTTGAAACTCATTTGCCTGATTTCGGTTTATTGTAGTAGACGATTGAGGTCTGATTGAATAGTTACCCTGCCTCTTTCGGTGAACATTCGGTGACAAAGTCTTCATGTAGATGATGAAAAGAAGACTCCTGATGTTCCATGTGTCAAACCACTGGATTGGTCTTGAATCGTCATCCGTTGAGTGCAACCAGTGAACTAGTTTTGTATTTACGGAGAGTAATTGCCTTGTATTCCATATACTTGTTCTTTGGCCATTACCCTTTCGTAAGGAACTTTGTAGAAGGCTTTATGAGAGTTTACGTATACAAGGTCTATGGCTTTTGTACAATCGGATATGCGGTTAACTTCACCAAAAAAGGCGAGGAGGTTTTTGAGACAGCTACGTTTTTCCTCAAATTCGTGCTGGATGTGAAGGTTTTAAGTTGTGGTCTTGAAAGTGTTTTGTTATACGGACTTTGAACAATCTTTCTATTTTTTGCTGATGTCTGATGTGATACTGATTGAGCCATAGTCAATGGGTGCTTGTTTGTTCCCCGTTCTAAAATTAGGAGTGACATTTACCTGCTTAAGGAATAGTTCCAGTTTTGAGCTATCAATTAAAGATCTTTAATAAGGGTTTTCTGTTTCTTTGAGTATTTGGGGAGCAAGACTGCCGGATTCATATGGGTTTAAAAGGCTGAGCTGCTTTTCTATCTTTTTTACTGCGGAGTCTGTCAGGATTTCATGGTGTTTATGAATTCACCATGGAGCTCGACAGTAATTTTTCATCAGGTTTGCTTGAGCTGCTGTACAACCCAGCGACTCCTTGGACACCTTGTGGCTTAATAATGGTGTTTTGTCCTGTATAATATGTTGGTCTTTTTTATTTATCTTTTATTTTTAGTCAAAGAAGTTTTATGGGAGATTTTCCACAGGAAACTATTTTTAATAATTGGCTTGCAGGTGGGCATCGATTCACATTTTTACGAGACTGACCCGTAATTTGGGACACGGAAGACACACTACATTGCTGTTTAGTTTGAGATCATACACACAATGTAATATCGCAATATCGATCGTCAGTGTGAGGCCTTTGATGTTAGGATAGTACAAATACTCACATTTTAATATAATAATAGTCACAAAAATAATTGTACGACTTAACACAAGCGGCAACTACCCAACCCAAATGACGGCTGTTTCAAATTAATTTCTAGGCTTTAAGCCACAGTAGTTTTGTTCATGATCTGACTGAATCTAAAGGAACAAAGCACCAAAGCATTTCTCGTGATTTTTGTGTATTCTTACTGAACTAAATGCAATCATTCAGTTGATTTAAAGGGACCTGTTGCAGAAGCTCAAAGAGGGTAAATAACAGGTATTGAATATAAGATAGTAATCAAGCGGTTGAAAAAGCACTGACAATAAAACTTCTGGTGCTAGTTTTTTTCTCCATTGATGTGTGTAAGCAATATTGCAACGTAACCACTTGTGTTAAAAGATGAAATGCAGTGAATCCTATAAGAGTGATGAACGTGAGTTGTCAAGTCATTAAACGATGATTTGACAGCTATTGAGTATTGTAATCAACACTTATACTCAGTACTCGAGTTATTGAGCAACTGTACTGAGTATTAATTACACTGTATCCTCTTAATGACCTTACAGAACTCAGTGATTTTGGTGTGAAGTTCCACGATAGCTACTCGTATTTATTTGAAATTAATATTAAGACAGCTCTCTTCCAACCTTAACACATATCCTGCGAAGTGACCCACCGGTGGGTCACTCAGGTTAGGTTCTGTAATTTTTTCAAAGCTTTCTAAAGACTATGTGTACAAAGTAAAGATTTGCCCCGTCTAGTCAATCGCAGGAAACGTGTTAATAAGCAAGGTAATGATACTATCTTAAGTGAGCCAGAAGCATGCCCGCAAAAATCATTATGACACGTTAATATGAGTGAACATAGCTTGATAGGTGTTTCAAGGACAACGCTGTTACAGACACTCATGAGGGTTATCTTCTTTTCACTTTGGTGCATTCTATGTACACTTCTATGAAGCTTTGTGGATCGATCTTGAACCAATCAGCTGAAATTTAATGAATGCAAGTGAAGTATATTTTCTGCTAAATACCCTTAAAAATAATGTGCAATAATATAACCTAGCCAGTAAGTGGGTGGAAATGCAATCTCATAGATTACAAGAGACTTCTCAGTTCTCTAGCTGCTCATCTTTTCCGTATTTTGCATAAAACAGCTAAATATTTGGACGAACGACTTGTCCAAAGACCACCATCGTTCTCTTTAAACTCATGGCTAACATGAGCGTCTCTAAAATAACATCTAAAAAAAAGAGTATCTAGATTTTGACATCTGAGTAAGGGATTGTACACTTTCTCTGAAGAACGCAATAAAACATACAGGAAGTGATAAATTACACATGGTTCAATACCTCTCTCATAGTAGATAACGCACAGATGCGTGATTCCAATCATGTGTCGGGTAGCATCCACTCATTGAAAGGTATTCTCAATAAATATTCATGCATAGTATCATTTCTATGAATCATCTATATATATAGTACTATCTAGACCATGTTATGGGTAGATAAGATACAGAATGGAAGTTCTGTATGTATTCATGAAAAATATTCATTTAAAACACAATAATTCGATCGTAAATTTTTAATACATTCGTCTTTATAATATTTCAAATTAATCAAATTTAAACCGTGAAATTTCCACAAGGAGCTATCTAGTTTAGTTTTAATTCTTGTTTTCTCACAGAATTTGACAACTAAATAAGGCTGAAGTGCAGTGTCTGACTTTTTTAATTAAGAAACGTTCTAATTTCGCCTATCGCCAAGTGTTGTTTTTATATGAGTTCTATTTCTACCAATTCAAAGTGGAAATTTTTTCGAATGTTGTCAGCTTAAAACCCTTATCAGACTTTCAAAAACTTTCATCAGATTTCGATACCGTATCCTTTTTGAAAAAATTTATAAATCAAATT
Organism: Trinorchestia longiramus; assembly: GCA_006783055.1. Classification (NCBI taxonomy): domain Eukaryota; kingdom Metazoa; phylum Arthropoda; class Malacostraca; order Amphipoda; family Talitridae; genus Trinorchestia; species Trinorchestia longiramus. The sequence continues at coordinate 31,163 of VCRD01003231.1, read as the reverse complement.
ATCAAATAAATAATATCAAAGCTGAAAGTTTCTCACTAAAAATCTACGTTCAACTTTTAGGGGAACACCAAGCATATCATATCGTGCTGAAGCGTGGCTACTGGCTGAACGTGTGTAGAACTCAAATAAAAAACTAAACTTAGTTTTTGTGGTATAGTATGTACTAAATTGCCATAATATTGATGGGTGTTAATTTTCTTTGAAGCAGCTAGAGAATACAGAGCGAATAATTAGTTGTCAGCGTCTACATTCGAAGTGAATTCATGTACCTCAGCTCTCCAGTACGGATTGGCTACACATACTCTCTAAATATATTGTGAAATTAGGGGAGAACCAAATTTTAGTTACTGTTATGGTCAGAAATAATCTTTGTATGTTCACGGGCCGACTGAAGGCCCTTTGAAACCTTGTAACATGCATTCTAATACCAGAAAATGATTAGTCTGCCTGGACGTTTTTTCGGCTATGAGAGTGGTACATTTCTGGTCGCTCTTCTCAAATTATACGTCCAAGGCAGGTGTGTTATATAAGGTGGGTCATAAATAAGATATTTTTTTGAACACATCAGTGGTGTTAGCATAGCTGTGCAATGTCCCTTCTGCAGAGGTACCTTACTTGTGACTCGCCCTGTATCAACAACAATTTTTATATATGGTACAAATAAACGTTTTCGGTGCAGTTGAATTTTTCTTAGCTAGTTACTGCGAACCAAAGAAAATGTTAATCATTTTTATGTGTAAAATCTTATTAGAAAAAATGCTTCGGCCCATAAGAGCTTTTGTCGCTGTTTCGTACATGTTATTTGAAGTCGTAATGTAAATTCAGACTAGTCATTCTGAGAGACCTTCCTTGCAACATGTTAGGTGAGTACCGTGGACGAAAGACCTGGAAAGCCCCTCCCTTCAATGTTTTTAAATAAATATTTGTTTTGTGGTTTCATTTGTATAAGTAAACTATGGCTACCTACACTATGCTTGGACTGTTGTATGATCATCAATACTAATATACAAAAGCCATGGCATGTATAATACATAATTTTTATGAAATGGATCAATATATTCATGTGTGTTTTATCTGTATTACACAGAAAAATATTATTCGCCTCTAAAAGGCCTACGGTAGTTTCATAGCTTAAATAACGTTTAATTTAACTATTTACTTTTCTTTAGCAAATTGTCTCAATAATTTTTAATTTTAGATACGTTTTATTAGGTCTAAAAATTTATTGAGAACATAAGCAACAATAATACATCACGTATAAAAAAGGAAGCTGAATCAAGGATAAGAACCGGTATGAACATAGAAGAAGCTCAAAATCTATAAGTTTAATTAGCTATTTTTATTGTTATATAGAACTAGGAAGGCTTGAAATTCGACGAAAACTAAAAGAAATTACTCGCATAAAGAGAGAGCAAGGTATGGATTGTTGAACAATTTGTCCCAAATTTAATCCCTAAATTTTTAATTCTTTTACGGACAAAAAAATTTCACGACATCGCATTTTTTATATTTTCAGGGCAAGTGTTTTACATTTGGTATTGTGGATACCAGAGGCACCGAATTTTTTTCGTAATCAGCCTTCTTCCCCTTCAATGTGGAAACTCATTCAATTCAAATATTCCAAGATGATAATAGTATTATCACAATTCATAACAACTAATTGAATTTTTTCACGTGTAGGCCTAATAGTCTATCATAATGAGATTATTAACTCATTCATGTTTCAAGACGGTGTTTACGAACAGACTCTTTCGACGTAAAGAAAGTAAATTCATTCATTTACCCTATAAATCAAACAATCCTATTGACTGACACCGGGCAATTACAAATGTTAGTTTAATGTGAAATTATTTTACACAATTTAATTGTGTGGTTTTACATATTGCAGGAAGGTTTATGGCTAGTTGTCTACATGCGACTGACTGCTACAGCATGGAAACTTGACTACAGTACTTCAATAATAAACTGCGTTATTCCTCTTCTATGTAGTAAGCAAGCCGCTGCAAGTATACACACACACACACACACTGGGAAAGTCGAAAGCAAACTGCTCACCAGTTCTAGTCATCAGTTGGAGGTCGTGTGTATCACCCACCGGCTGCAGATTTCCCAACTGCTGATAAGATACGTAAATGCCCTCGAAAACCAGCACAAAAATTACGAACTAAAGCAGAGGTTTCTAAAAAATTTGGCGTATGCACTGAGTAGTCATTAGTTGAACGTATAATTAAAGTTACGTATTATTGAAAGATATTTAACACGGTTTGGTTTAGTTTATTCGTGTTAGTTTTGTAGAGGGTCTACAATAACGAATAAGAACACGAAATACTGAATTTACGTTAGAAACTCGGGAATAGAGCATTGGGAATGACTAAAAGAAAGAACTATAACCAATACATGAAACTGATCGTGTATTTATTTTATTCGTGACAACAAATAATTTTCTATGTGTGTAACACTTAGCAGCGTTACATAGGAAAAAACTGTTTTTTAGGGCTGCAAAAATTCCATAGCATCAACACCGCTTTACTGAATTATTAACGCTGATTTAGAGGATTGTTTCAAGCAATTTAATTTCTAAATCAAATTTTATCTCGCAAAAAACATTGAGCATTAATTATTAGCTCCATTAATTTCAACACTCCATGATGGTAATAGCGACATAATTAGTATTTAAAAAACGAGGTAAATTTTACCTCGCAGAATCACACTTTCAAAATGACAAACTTTCGGAAAAAATAACGAGTACTGGGATACAGGGTGTCCAAAAAAAATGCATACATATTTGAAAGGCTGTGGTTCGAAAACTACTGGTATTCATAAGGTGAACATTAGGTGAGAAAAAACGTATTCTGGATACAAAATGAAACTTTAGAACTTGCTTTTTCGAATGAGACTTGTCCCAGCCTCCTAGCACCAGTAGTATTTTAACCACAGCCTTTCAAAAATGTATACACTTTTTGGGGATACGCTGTACTTCGCAAAGTCAATCAACCGTAGAACGACGGAATCACTTTTCAATTATTTCCATTTCAAACTAAGTAACAGTAAAGTCATATATATTAGTTCTATTGAGGTTATTAAGTGAGGTTCACTAATACAATTTACATAACTGTAAAGCATATATTTGAATTAATAACATATATACCTTTATTTGTTAAAGAAACACACAAAATAATATTTAAAGCATACTTAAAACGAACATCAAAAATTTCAAAGGTATGAGCAACAAAACTTCTTTTAAATCATTCAAATGAACATTTTACAAATAAATTCATTCAGTATAATCATTAATAAGAAGCAAAACTAAATATGGGAACAAAATGCAAAACAATACGTATGAAAAAAATAAAAAAAATCTATTTCAATGTTTGATATAGTTTTGACAAAACATTACACTATGTTTGCTGCAAAGATTTTGTTGTCATTCATGGCAGTACATCATAGATTTCCTGTGCCTGTTGGAAGGACACACGACACCGTTTTCTTCGGTTTCTCGTTTCACGCCGTGAGCTCGCACTTATCGGTAAGCCCTCAACCATGGACACATCCCAGGATCGTCGCATGGTGCTCACCATCACCCTTACTCTAAGAATGTTAACCTTAAGAATTTGAAAAACCAATGTACTAAATGCCTATGTACTGTGTACTTGATTGGAAATAAAGATTGTTCGTTTGTTCTTCGTAACGGGTGGAGATGACCGCCAGGCCACGGATGAAGATAACTGTGGCTCCTCAACTGAAACACCCGCAAATCTCTTGGCGAATTTTATGTGTAATCCTCGTCACCTAAGCTTTTTGATAATGTTGGGTATTTGAAGTTTCTGCCAGATTACTATTGCATTCAGTGCACTTATGTCAATCATGTTGAAAAATATCACCATCAGTCATCCACGTGCCATTTGTTTGGTGCTGTAGCATCGCACAATTTGATCATGCGTATCAACTCCTCTTTTTGTGGAATTGTAATATCCCATTATTTCTGGCTTATTTTTTTTGTCAATTTGTCATATCGTATGGTACTTAGTAATGTTACTACTTTTCCTTTCTTAGGGCAGTAAGGAATAATTGTTGCATCTTTCTGAAAACCAAACATGGCAGCGCAAGGTTTTCTTCCTTTTGGATTTGTGAAGGCGACAGGTAATTCAGTTCAGTTTTTTCGAATGGTTCCCACTAATGTAAGTTTCTGCTGCAAAAACTCTCTTCCTAACTACAAGCTGGTAAAAAAATTATCACACGTAATGTTGCAGCCGCTTTTCTAGTATGAGTCAGACAGTTGTAACACGACATTAGTGCCTAGGCTGGAATTTCATTGACTTCTTTATCCTTGTCAACATCTAACTTCAATGCGTAGCTTGTTTCGCTACCGCAGATAACCCAAAACTTTATTCCGTACTTTCCGAGTTTTGAAGGTAAGTGCTGGCGAAAGGAGCACCGTCTACGGAAAGAAACGAGCTGTTCGTCTACAGCCAAACTAACGCCAAGAACAAAAGTATCTTACAAGGTACTATCCCACATGTCGAATACGTTTCTCATAGGTTGAAATTTATCTGAAGATTTATTTTTTCTCTCCACCGCATCATCAAAACGCATAGTGCGCAAAATTTCCTGACACCGATCCCTTGTTTAAATTTAATTGAAAATTGGGCGGCCATCTAATTTATTCCATAGTGGGGAAACAGGCTCATATTTTGATTTGTAAACTTCAATAAGCCGGAGGATACCAATATACTTCTTCAGTTCTTCTTTGTCCAAAGTTTTTCACCGTTTTGATAATTTTTGGTTCCCTTCTTTATTTGTGTAAGTGCAAATTTTTTCTAACAAAGAATCTCGGAAGAAGAGAAAGAAAGCATCAGCTAAGTTACCTACATTCCTTTTGGCATAGTTTGTAGGACCGCTCCTCTCACGCACAATGTTATGATCACATAGGCGTTTTAGTGGTAATGTTTATGGAACATTTGTCCAGGTTTCTACATTGTTTTTTATTAGAAATTCGATGTATTACTGTCATTTATAGCAGAGGTTTCCTGAGTTCTTTCATTATCTTCATCCTCAGAAGATTGCTGATATTCATGGTTTGATGAAAGTTCTTCAGCTTGACCGTCGTCTTTAGATGGGATATAATCGTCATCTTCATCATTGCTACTGTCTTGTTCATATTCAATCAACAGCCTTATTTCTTTATTCGTCAGACCAGCACGAGCCATGTACTCAGACGCACCACCTCCCAGCAATGGGTCAAACAAAATAATGTGACTACTTCTCCTAACCTTATATATATATACATATATATATATATATATATATATATATATATATATATATATATATATATATATATATATATATATATATATATATAGGCACTATTTCGTACAAGTTACGACATATACTGGTATTGGGATAAAAGAGCTCTGCGTACAGGCTACACATTACATAGAACATGTTCTGCCACTCACAGCACAAGCAACGTAATGCAGCAAATACTTGTTTCATTCTAGAGTAGTGGTTCCCAAACTTTTTGTGATCAAGTACCACTTGGAGGTCCCGTACAGTCGCCGCGTACCACCTGGTTCCAGAGAAACTAAATTCGATCAGATATCACTTTATTTCCATAATTGTACAAGTAAAACGCAAATCAACTAAGATTTGCTAACTACAAATCGTTGCCAGATTACCCTATGTTAGGCAGTAAACATTTTGTGAAGTAAAATATAACAAAATAAAAATTGTTCATGACCCCGAAAGTGTTCGCGTACCACCTGGAAGGCCCTCGCGTACCACTAGTGTTACGCGTACCACAGATTGGGAACCACTATTCTAGAGGAAGCATGGCGTAGGAGGCCCACTTCGTTAAATATGCTATATTTTTCTTATCTGCAATAAAATTTGAAGCTACTTATTTAATATTTCCGTGTTATGATCATGAATAAAATGCTAATAAAGTCATAAAGTTTCAGTCTCCAAAAAATATTTAATAACAATTTACGGGCTTGTTAATTTTGACACTGGGCCCCTCAGGCTCACTTCGTTGTTCCAGGGTTAAGATGCTCTAGTTATTCCATTATCTAATACTAAGAATGACCGTGTATATATATATATATTTATACATATATATATATATATATATATATATATATATATATATATATATATATATATATATATATATATATATATATATATATATATATTTATATGTTTCGTGTCACTTTCAAAAAAATTAGAGAGATTCAGAGCCTTATATACTCGAGTCCGTATCGTGGATACAGAGTTCGGCGGGGTATTGCCCTATGATTCGGGTACATTGTAGCCGAATATGACCCGAATTGCAGAGTCAATTTCAGCAGTAGAAAACTAAGTGTCTTAGTTTTCTCTAGGAATGTCGTCATTAAAAAAATACTCAATTAAAACGTTTGTCCTTTGTAAATATATATAAAACTAAATATATTGCATTGCGTTCTTATATGTTATTTTTTTAATAAACTTTCCGACAGTATTTGCCATCATTTTTGATGGCATCTCTGCCGTCATTTTTGACGGCTGGGTACACTAGTATCATAATACACAGTTTGTTGCTTGCTAGGTCCGTCTTTCTGTTACGCTCTTAAGGATTTAGATAGGAGGAAATTCGGTAAGGTCTACATGTATTGTATTGTGGATACTTACGACACATTCTTCAATGTGGAAATTCCTTCGAAAAGCTCGCATCCACTGTCAAATCAAACGAAAAAAATTAGTAAAAACACGTGAATTTACACGTGTGGGCCTACTAGTTGCTTACTATTTTACATAATTTCTTGTACATGGTCTCGTATTTTACTAATTTCAAGGCAAGCTGAAGCTAAGCAACTTTTAGACCTGTTCTGTACACGTATAGGGTGCAGCAACATAACTTCCTTTTTCTAAATCATTTGGCTTTGAAAAAAAGAAGTTAAGTTGCCGCACCCTGTATATATCAAAGTATATGACGTCGTGTTACTGCAGTGTAATAACTACATACATAAATGACATAGGAGAGAAAAACGACAAGTTTCATAATATTATTTTCTTATAAGTCTTTGGTTTAATTAACACAGTTTAATAAACGAAAAAATATCATAAACAAACACAATTTCATGGCTGCCACTCATACAACTATAAGAGATCATGTTGAAATTTTCCACAAGTAAAAGCAGCGTCAAACCTGAAAAAGCCTTTCATAACGTCATTAATTGAAGCTCAACAACTGGCACAGGTGCACCACTATCAACATCAGGAAGTGACAGAGGGAACGACGTATATGGTGGCCTTTAGTTACTAGAAATTGTATTTCGGTAAATGGACTTAATTTTCATGTAGACTACATTGTATTCAAGACTTCTATTGAAGCTTATTCCATCAAAGGGTGTGTATCCATAAGAGTAGGTTACTTCGCTAGTTTTTTAAAAAGAGGAGTCGTAGAACCTCTCTTATGCCACAGGCACATGGAAGTGTTTGACAACATTGGATACGTTTGAGTCTTCCAACTCTCTACGTCTTTTTTCTCAAAAAAATGACGAAGCATTTGCAGTACATCGCCAGTTTGCACTACAAGTTTAATTAATACAAGGCATTATGCAACACTCTTGAGATATGGTAAATAGTATGCCACAAGGGAACATATGTGTATTGTCCTTTCCTAGATCTAAACTTGTGATAACCGAACAAGCTACTGGCACATGTGAGACATTTTCAAATTTGTACATAAATAAAAACCATAACCCACGTGAAATTTCAGAAAACTTATCCTCATCTTGCGTGTTCCCAGAAAATCATGAGTGCATTCACACAAAAATGCGTACACAGTGATGCTCACACACAAAAATTGAAATAAAACGAGAAAAATGTCTGGTCGTTTTTGGTAAGTGCAGTGGCTATCCATCGAAAATATGCAACTTGTTATACCTACAAGCGTACGTATGGGATTAAAAACATCGACAATTGGACGTGAAAGATAATGACGGATTGTTTCATACAGGACAGCTTTTTCTTTTGTATCAGTTGAAAATTGTTTGGAATTGATTCATCTCTGACTCACACCAAGATTCTTAACCTAAGACTAAAGCTAGTGCTAGATGCACGTAAACTGTAACCGAGCTTCTACACAATTTGCTTAATATTCTAGTGACTAGATGAATGTAATGGACTGTGGTTCAAGAACCTTTTCAAGAGAGATCTTTATCCTTGACAAAGAATTGCAACAGAACGTAGACCTCGAACAATAAATTAGAACATCATACGATCGAAGAACAGCGACACTGAAACGTCAATAAAATTTAAAAAGTGGCATTGAAATAAGTATGACATAACACAATGGCTTGTTGCACTGAAACATTATACCTGCAAGTCACTTGGACAAGAATTTTTGTCAATAAGAAATTCGTTCAGGCAAAACATTAGTGAAGTTAAATTGCAGTTCGTAATTCAATGTTTCGCATGCAAATACACGATCAACAGCTGCACTTGCATAAGCCTTTTTAACAATTCGAGTGCAGAAAAGAGTACTAGGTGCGTTTTAAAAATCAAATTTCTCCGGTTTGCTGACCCACAGTGACTCCTCTAGAACAATGAGGGACCGATAACGTAAGCGGACTGATAGTACCGTACAGATTATTATGAGTATTTTTAATCTGATTTTTACGAGTAATTGCTTAATAAAAAGTATCGAGTGCTTGAGTAAAGGTTAGTCCTGTGCGATGCTTATAAATGACTTCATCTTAGAGAAACGTTTCTGTAGCCTCTGTAGTAAAATTATGACTCGCAAAATTGTGCAAATTTTTTTGTTGGCGGTGGACAGAGTAGAGGAAGCTGATTTTGACTTAAGCGAATAAAATGCACTACCAAATAAGGACGTGAAAAAGAAGTGACTGCAACTGAAAGCAACAGTGACGACTTCGTCGAACAGGTGTTTGATTATTTGTATGATTTCACTAGTTCTATATCGACACTCGAAGTTGCACCCAAAGCGAAACTCATAGCCCTGTTGCAAAGAGCAGGGTAAACAATTACCACACAAGGCAAACGAGGTGCACAACAAACAAAAGAACTTTAGAAGTAACAGGGAATTTCATCGCCACTGAAATTATATTTCCTTATCATTATATTGCACGAACTCACGATTTCACCAGACAACTTACTTACATATTCGATAAATGAAAAGCACGCATTGTGGGACATCCATTCAGACTAAATCAAAGAAAATATATTATTGCTTGCTAATGAATAAACTAATACTAATAAGTATGTATTATGTACAAAGAATGTCACTCGGAGACGAAAGATGTCTCAAAAAGCGAAAATACACCAATGCTACGCATATTGATCATTAAGTCCCACTTATTATTTTTTGTCGTAGCATAGGTGCAGCTTCAACGCAGACCCACCATAGGCAACATCAAACCAGTACCTCGCGATAAATACAGAAACTAAGGCAATTTTGAGTGGAAATATAACAACTCTCTTGATGGGAGTGTTAGACTTCATGTTGTGCGTAAGTCTTTGTGGATTCCAAAGTTGTGGGTGAATGAACTGAATGTTGTAGTCCATTCCTCAATCACAAATATATTTCTGGACACATCAAGGGCGACCATGGCTTGCTGGTCCGTCCATGGATACACAATGGGTCTCGGCCCATTTCCCTTTTCTCTTGATTTCAACCTCCTGCGGTGGGCAGTTCATTAACGAAGTGTGCACATAGTTCAGATGTGACATAAATGGACGCTCAAGCAATCTAGTAACGTGCAATACAAGTCACTTATATATCTGAGGGATGACGGGCGATGCATAGATATATTGTCTCTCTGTGGTATGGGGTACCTATAGACGCAGAGATAATTAGCGTGAAATATATTCAATTTAGATGACTGGAGATGTAATGGGTGACGCATACACGTGGTCTGTAGGAGACACAGGGGCCAAGGTGGTCATTGGGGCACCAGACCTGTCGAGCGCAACCTGTGAGCAACGGAGCAAATCTTCATGGTTCTTGCGGACGAGAGTGTGCTCTCCGTTAGCAAGCGCTGTAAGGCCGTACCGCCCAGGCCGACTGTTGAGGGGTGGCAGGCGCACCAACGGCACGTTTGTAGGAGCACTGATAGTCAGGGGTTGGTGACTAGGGCTCCCGGTGTTGCTCCGGTTGTTGCGACCTAGAGACATGTGGCGCTTGTTGGAAGAAGGCGAGCTGCGCGGTGACACCATCTCGTAGTGATGGCCTGACTGCTGAGACAAGCTGGAAGGCGGTCTGGAAAGCGTGGTCCGGCGGCTAAGCAGTAGCGCCGCTCGTGACACCCCGCATTTGCGCCTCAGGGAGTCATCGATGTTGCCTTCGTCTCCCGGCACAAACCCAACGTTTTCAAACATGCCAGGCTTCATGGAGTTGGATTTGTTCTCCTCCGCAGACGAGTACATTGGTGCCAGCGTCGAGTAGTTGGCAGGTGTGTAGTGTTTGAAGTCGTACTTGTCTTCCATGGCCTGAATGATGTCCATATGAGCCTGCTTCTGACTCATGGGTTGACAGTGATCCACGGTGTAGAATTTGTCGTTTAGGGGCTTGAGCCCCGCCCAGAGGGCCTTACTCGAGTACTGAGGGTCAGTGGGGGGCAGTGGAGGGGCCATGGATGGCGGGTTGGGGTACAGGACCGCTTCACAACGCTCCAGCCCCAACGCCTTTTCCTTCTTGGCTAGTACCACGTCGCTTAGAGGCTTCAGTTTGCCGCTGTAAGTGAAATGAAAGCGTCATTCAATTAAACATTACATAATAAGGATATACTTTAACTATAACATCCAAGAAAATTGGTTACACTCTCAAGTATTCCCTGGTTTCAAGGGTTCGCTTCCACACGTGGTCTTCGAATTTTCTCTGCTTGTGACGCAGGAACCAGGGAGGCTGACTGACTGACTTGACTAAAACTGACGATTTCCTTAAACTTCTAAATCATCGGAACGTGAAATCACGTTCACCAATCCTGATCTTGCTACGCCACTAGATGGTAGTTTACCCTATTTATTCCAGGAAAAATAACTCACAATCATTGAAAATTATAGCCAAAACAGAGCAGTGAAATAGTTTAATTCACAAAATAAACAAGGATTTATAACACAAACACAGTTTTACAAAAGTTTAAAGAGTTTTCTATAACAAATTTTGAGAGCACAACTTGGTCTCTCTGTTCATGTGATAAGCAAGAAATTGGCTCGTCTACAGAGCTCTCAACTTACTCTCTGTACTTGAGATAGGCGATGATGAGCACGATAGCAACGAGGGCAGCAGCGATGCAGCTCGAGATGATGATGAAAAACCATGTGTCGTCAATTACAGGTCCTAATAACACAGCGTGCATTGAGGTGATGATAACAGGTGATGTTAGAACACGAATGTCATATAGCAGTACAGACATTTTTATATTAGTGAGGCAATTAAAACGGCTTTAGAACTATCATATTAGTGATGTACCGAAACTAAGCCAAACAAACGAATTTTAATAATATACTAAAATGAACACTTGATATACATTTTACGAAAAATATTATGCGTGTCTTCATGAAATTTAATCGACCGTTGACAAGTGAAAGCTTTAGTAATAGAATAAGAACACATTCTGCATTCATTAAGTAAAGACTTACAACTTTTAATAAACACCAAATACAAAGTACCTTTCTGGGCGAGCTCAACAAAGCCGACGCTGTTGCCACGCGCCCACGGGCACAGACGACACTGTACGTCTTCATGAGGAGCAAAGTCCTGACTCTGGAGCACACCGTCCTTCAGGGGCCCCGCTTCAGAAGCCAGCCTTGCCACGAGCTTCTCGAGAGACGGGGGAACAGGAGGCGGGGGCATCTTGAGGATCATATCAGGAGGTGGTCCAAGTTCCCTCAAAATATCGCATTCCATCATGCCTCTCCCGCACGAAAAGTTGGACAGAGCCCCTGACTCCAGCAACATAAGCTCTGGAAAGACGGACATCACGCGGGTGCTGCTGGTAGCCACTTTACTCGTCCAGTTCTTTTCGTCTTCTATTCCAGCAACCAAGACATGCCAGAAGAAGTGCACTTCGAAGATTTGCGTTGCGTGGGCTAACTTTGCGTAAATTTAGACTTTATGTCTAGTTTTTTAGGAAATGGTACTGGTGGAACAGGCCCCACGGGTGGAATAATTGAGCTGGAACAATGCACAGGTTGGAGGCTACTTTGCAGGTCAACGGAGAGGTTATTTCCAGTTTTGTAACCGCAAAAATGGTAATACAGAAACTGCCGCTTTCTTATTTGACGTATGTGGGTTGACTTAACCTATAGTTTTACGTCCAAGTTGTCAAAATTTAGCTTCCTTTAGAAGTAATGCATTTTTCATCAACTGGTCCATTTTCATAGAAGTCTTTTCAGTAAACTCTCTTTATTCAGAAGCAGTCATTAGGTGACCTGCAAGATAGATCAATTATTAGGAAGCGCCACAGTATAGTGTAATAACTTTCATTATAAAGGTCTTTCAATTACATATTCATTATAATTCATGCAGAAAAGAAAAAAGTAACTGGTACACTAATTAATCATAAAAATTAACGCACAATTTTTGCCGTTTAACTGGTCCCTAATCTTCACAGATTGTTTTCATGACACGATGGATCTCTACGAAATTTCGAATGCAAGTGAAAATCGCTGAAAAACTTGGAATGGAACCGTTGCCCTCAAGAAGAATATACTTTCTTGACAGTCTTTTATATGGTACTGGTTATGATAACAAGCGTTTGTTCATTTTAGACACATTCAGTAAGACAACTTTGACTAGTTAACTACATGCATTAACTTGAAAATTACTCTAATCGTTTCTTAGAAGTGTAAGCACCTGTGTAGAATAATACTCCTAGAATGAAACGAAAAAACGATTTGTGTATAATTATTCGTAGGATTTTCTTAGCTCTTACAGATTATAGAAGATACGTGGCGCACCAAAAGGATCCAACACATTTATAGGCATAATAAGAGAGAAATAAAGAACGAACATGTATTTTTATTCTCTAAATGTACAATCATAATTTCCATGTTTCTTCATTTCATTTTATTCATTCCGTAAACGCACTTTTTGTTCTTTACTTTATTTCGTTTTTACTAAACAGACAAATGCGTTAGATGATTTTGCCTCACCCTGTGTTGTACAGTATGGGTCACGCAGCATATCACTCCAAGGTAAACTTATTCTTTAAACATTTAATTCTTCTAAGTCTTTAATTTAATTTTAAAAAACTAATTCTTTAAGGATTAAAGCGAGCGTGCAAGACGAGCATTGTAATGAGTGCTCTTCTTACACTCGTAACTCAGAGTCAAATAATTAGGATGATATTTTATCAGCGATAACAAATCATGAAACAACTAAATTCTGATCGAGAGCAACGGAACTTGGCACATTTATGAGCGTGTAACACGCAGAAAAATCGTATGTCTTTCCTAAACAAATGCTGGATGGGGACACAGGATTTCTTACGTCCGAACTTAACATGATTCAAAAATATATTTCTGTTTCTACACGGAGAATCAAAAACTTCCATCACAGAATTGTAATTTTGAGATTGAATATTTCTCTATTTCTACAGAGATAATCGAGAACTTCCATCACAGATTTGTAATTTTTAGGTGGAATATTTCTCTATTCCTACAGAGACAATCGAGAACTTCCATCATAGCGTTGTAATTTTAAGATCGAATACGCCCAATACAGCGCTCTTCAACGCTGAGTTTTATGGCTGCATGACACGCAATATCGGTTTTACCTCAGCACAGTGTGTTTACCATGCTGCTCGTTAATTTCAAACACTCATTCCACGAGATACCAGGCACAAAATGCAATGGAAATTTTTAGTTATTGGCACGTAACAGAAAATGTTTGGTTATTGTAAAACTACACATATCCATAGCTGATTTGGGACATCCCTTTTTGTCCCCTTTTTTCGTAGGCCTTTATGCGATTGGGGGTGATAAAGAGAAAGAGAACAAAGAGAACAAAGTTTACTGGCAACGTGGAAACTGTTAGAGAAAGATTTTTTTATGTACATTTTTCTAATGCTTTAAACAGTGATAAAATTTGTCACAAATGATGCGAAGAACATTTATTCTTATCCCACGTCACAATTTGAGAATTTTGTTTTCTTAGAGATCAGGGGAGAGGGGTGGAATTGTCATAAAGGAAGGGATGGTGAATGTTACCTTGTACAGGTGTGCACGCATGAACCTTCTACAGGAGCACAAATGTGTACCTTCTACAGCTGACTTACACCTGCAGTTATTTCATGCATTATTCTAACGCTTCATTTGTTAGCTGTATGGACGCTTTTTAACAGATCATTAATCACAAAAGTTCCTAGTATCGCGTCCAATCTTTCCTTCAGCATATGTAAGACAGCAAGTGCTACACACTTCTTTCCCACATCACCGAAAAAACACGCTTTCTAACTGGGCGATTTATTAACATACGCAGAGTGGCTACCGCTGCAGTGCATGTTGATGCATTAAGCTGTAATCCATTTCTAGAATTAAAAATGATGTGCTGTCAGATTAGTTTGACGTTTTAATTGCACATAGATTTCCTTATATGAAAAAGTACGATCTGTTTACTCAGAATAAAGTACTGTGATGTAGCTCAGCAATTCCCTTTCATCTGACAGGCTTTGAGTAATAGATACGAGGAATGGGGAGAGTGAAAAGAGGAGGGGAAAGAGAGAGAGACATTACCATTAGTTTATTAAGCGTTCAATTCATTCAATGTTTCTAGTTTATGAAGAATAAAGCAATCCAGTACAATATGCAACTGCCGCACGTACGAAAGCCGTTTTCGCTACGTAATGCAGGTTCGGCTGATGGTCATTTATTATCTGTATCTAACACCATATACGATACTCGATACGCTACTCGTTAATTTTGCACAGGCCCTGAAACGCAGGGGAAGGTTGGGGAGCAAAGATCTTATCTTTGTTCCCCCCTGCAGATTACATTCAAAGTAAATTGGGCTCTCTAAGTCAGAGAAAATACGGAATATTTCTCGTTTGCAGTCTCATTTGGTCACAATATCGAGCATTTGAGGCTGAAAATGGTCGGGGTAGAACACTGCACGTCGTCAATGTATTCATTGGATGAATGCCGCCTTTATCTATCTTATCATCTGCCATAGCTCATAACCTACGCAATAGTTGTAGTTTGTTTTAGTCTATGATGACGTCATTAGGTGAACACAAAGTCAGGTAATAAACAAGGCTAGGCAGATGAACGCTATGCGCAAAATCCAACATGGCGGCGCTGCACCTTCCAGAGCTAATCAATACGCGGCCAGGTCGAGCGACCGCTTGCAGGCAAGCTAGTATCATTCGTTCCCAGGTAAATATGTACGTACATTTGTTTCAATATAATGAAAAATGTATGCTTCAGGAGTACCTCCTCATATCATGGAATAGATCATTGCAGTAACAACGATCTAAAAATCGCATTACACTCAATGTATGCGAATTAGTTAAAGATTACTAAGGAATTTCAATACTTTGTTTGAGAAACTATAAGTTCAGTTAAAATAGAAATGCTAATTACGAACTGACAGAATTCATAGTTAAGAATACAACGGATTACCGAATCAGAATATATTTTCTTTTCTAATGTATGGATATGGAGAAACATCAGGTAGGCACAAAGTAATCTTTTGTACGTAAATCCTAACGTAAAACAGGTTGAAAGTTTAAGAACTGACAATCAAGTAATTAGAAAATTTATTAGATGAGCCAATAATGAGCACAAAAAAATACAAATGAGATAACAATCAAGAGGCAGCAGTAAATTCTGCGGCTGTTCATTAATCGAAGAGCTTTGACGTCGAGTACTCTCTCTGATCATGAAAAGTAATGAACTACATAATAAATCTAGGCTATAAAAATAGCAGAAAAATAGTATTCCTGACGAATATGAGTAATAGTATACATCCCAATAACTTGATAACATCTTGAGTTAGTGACCCTAAATTTTTCAGTTAAACCTAAAAGCTGAGTTTGTCAAATTAAGCAGAAAACACGAATTCAATTTGTTGGTATAAGCCTTAAATCATTTATTTGAATCAGATTTTTAAAAATAACACTATGGAAAATTCATTTCTCACATCATTAATACAGTTTGCCACTTCTGGACACGCGTCCACTTCCAACGCGCAGTCGGAGGTTACTGGCATCCTGGATCTCCAGAATCCAGGCAACCAGGCCGTAGACTCCAGAGTTCATTTTGGCTCAGCTTTTGTTAGTCATTTTTGGCTTATCGATTGCATTAATTTTAAACAAATACCAGTTACAGACACGCACAATACGCAGGAGTGCTTACACGGGCGCACGCATGACACCTGGTGAATGTCAAAGGAAATTTCAGAAGAAATAATATGTTAATCTTCATAATTCTAGCATATTTTGAGCAAGTTGGAGCGTACGCGGAGTATGTTAACATGTAATGTGATTAATGATTAGGTTTGGATGATGAACATAAAAACAAAAAATTTACTCATGGTACAAATGAGTGCAAGTGGAATACATCATTCCTGGAAGACTCTATGGTCCCTGGCTTCGAAAAATTGTAACTGAAGTCAGGTGAAAAGACAGTGTTGGATTTATATAATACTTGCTGGACGAAGAGCTATCTGTCTTCAAATATTTTTAGATCATTATCATTGGATTAGGACGATCACGGTACTAAAGTATCTTACGAATTACACCAAGCAAACTTACTAAGAGATTTTAGAAATTTTGAGTCATGCTATAAGATCAATCGCAACAATTTTCCAGGTACTAGCTATCGCTTTTATAGTTGGTGCAGGTTTTGATTTTATGAAATCACTTTACTGGCTGAACTCCTATTTTTCGGTATTAAAGTTTTTATAAAAGTTTCAGATGAATGCTTAGTACATGGTTCCCAAAGTATTCATAGATTTTGGGATTGTGCCTAAATTTGGAGTTTATGTATAGATATTGGAGCGGGTGTCTACCTTCTCATCTTTGATATGAATTCCTTTCTGTAGCACTTATTAAGTTCTTAGGCATTTGAGCTCTGCTGGTGACATTGTACATAATGTGAACAGATTTATACCTTCTAATCTGCATTGTATGTAATAGTGCTGGTGGATTACTCAACATTTCTAGAGTATCGTTTTACTTTTATTTATTTTACCAAAATATCCCGATTAAGAAATACCTGGAGTGCTTTTCTTCGTGTACGGGGAGACACTTCACTATGTCTCACTCCCCTTACTAATCTTACTAATTATACTAGTACATAGTAGTATACTCTGAAGCGCATAAGTAATCTGTGCTTTGTCACTAATACCATTGAAATAAATTAAATAATTCACTATAGAGAGAACTGCTTGGGATACTAAAAATGTTTTTATTTTATTATTTCAAATTTCTTCTTCGAGTTTTTACTTTATGAAAACGCTCTTATCTGAATAGCGCTCTCTAAGTACGAACTAATTCCATCCATAGTACAAAGATTATGATGATAAAGCTGGCCAAAGTATTTGCAGTATATTTCTCCATATAATGATAAATGAAAAGTTCAGGTGTAACCTATAAAATTTCCCTGAAACACGACCTTAAAATTTCTCTATGTTCTCAACTAACTTTAACGAGTTCTTGGGCATAAAATATTCATAAAAAATCACCAGAACTAAATGTTATAACTTTGAAAGAAGTCATTGCGTGCTTTTTCGTCTGTATCAATGTATCAATTCGTTAAGATACTAATTACCGAGCAATAGCAAAACAGGTCAAATGGTTTAATATAGCATGTTGGGTGATAAGATAGTAAGATGGAAAGTTAACAAATTAAGACACATGAACTTGGTCTGCTATCTAATAAATATGAGAACTAGAATGTCTCACAGACTTGCCCCTTTGATCCTATGAGCGATCCGCTATCTATAACTCTAATACATTCAAAATGAGAAAAAACAAGTAAAATATATAAAATAATAATTCTTTTAAAATTCTCTTTTCATGTGTGTTTTTACATTGTATAGCTACTGATAATTTTACGTTAACGACGAATTAGTAGTTTGATATTAATGCATTGTAGGTCACGAGTAATGAAAAATACATTTTTTACTCATAATAGCTGCATATTATAAACAGCCTGCTTTTACTACTCTGCTATAGTGGAAGCTCATTAGTTCTTGGATCAGAATACATTGCGGGCACACATCAGGACACATTGCCTTTACATTGGTTTATGATAGGCTGAATTATGAGCTTAGTAAAATTTTATTGCATAATTATTCACTAAATCATGAGACTCATTGCAAATATGTTGGAAAATGCCAGCTTAATTTGCGTTCAATTCATTGCGTGGTCGAGTGGTCTGCGGCCTGTGTTAGGTATCAAGTCTCTGCTTCGGGCAAAAATACAACGGGTTCGAACCCGGCGATGAATACGAGCTGTTTCTCGTTTCGTGCCGTGAGCTCGCACTTATCGGTAAGCCCTCAACTCCCCGCCCATGGACACATCCCAGGATCGTCGCATGGAGCTCACCATCACCCTTACTCTAAGAGTGTTAACCTTAAGAATTTGAAAAACCAATGTACTAATGTCTATGTACAGTGTACTTGATTGGAAATAAAGTTGTTTATTTATTTGTTAACTGCACCCGAATTGTTCTTTGCTGCCTGTTCTCCGTCTCTCTCAGTCTGCTATAAAACTAGTAAAATATGTAAGTCAGAACATTGAACAGGCTAAAGAACAGAAGGATCAACACATGCTGAAATACTTATCTACATATATTTTCTATTGAGCAGTCATTTCCATGTGAGTAAAATTCTTCTTCTACCGTTATGCAATAACTTTCTACACCGGAACAGGACAGTTGATATCTCAGTATCGTAACACTCCTCTGTCATTGAACTACGGAGTGCCAAGTAGATAGCGTTTCAGTTGTGCCTCTGTTATGTCGTATATAACTTTACATTTTAAATGGTTCGAAGTAAAGCTACGCGTGTATTTCTGCTTTAGGAATGAACTGAGAAATTGATATATTTATAGGTAAGTATATCCGAGGGTAGCGTTTTTGAATGTTGCCTCTGTTGAGAAATGTGATTTGTAAAAACGTATAAAATTTGTTTCAGATAACTTTCTGGTATATTATAGTCTGAAGAGATATGAAAACTTTTCTTTCACGTACGAAGGTTATCATAAAGTAGAAAAGTTATGTGGATTAGAAAAATAAATGCTATTGCAGCACTACTTGTATCATATTATGTTCAACCATCAATTATGTATAAATAGAAAACAAATTCCTTCACAAGTAGCTCTTTCTTCAAATTTGGATAGCTGTAGATTAGCTAAATTGCAGTGAAAGAGATATGTATCAAATTTCTGAACTCAATTATCAATTCATTTACATTTTTAAACATTTATGGAAGATTATGGAAGTAATTTAATGGGCTGAATTGTGGAAAAATGGTCTAACTAAATCAATGTAGAAGTGTATCTAGTTCAGTCTCATTGATTGTCATTTTTACATTGCTAAAACATCAAAATTAGTCCTAAGGTTTAGTTTTCAATGCAATAATGTAATGGTGCATTGATTTGGCTTATGTTTTCTAAAATAGTTGTATTTAATCCAACATTTAGAATGGCACAATCTTATTAAATATTTTCTCAGGATAGAAATTACTTTTTCATTTAGATAAATTTATTTTTGATGTACAAAGAAGGGCTTGTCTTTGTTTGCAATTAGAAAGTCTGTTCATTGAATACAAGGTGAAACACTAGCTACAGTAGAATTCCTTTAAAACAGCACTTGCAATTGATATTGTTTTCTTTTTATGTCTAGCATGTTTATGAATTGTTTGTGGTTACTTGGGTTATAGAATAGGTTTCAGTAATGTTTGAAAGGATTGCCTGAAATCACAATATTTTTTATTTACCAATTATTACAAAGGTCTCATGAGTACTGGTTAAAAACACTTGCACTGTAGTTTTATTGCTGTGTTCTGCAGGTTACTAACTGGCATATGGTTGAAGGAAAGCACTTGCATTAACCCTTTACTGACCAAGTAATTTTTCCACTGAACAAAGTATTGCATAAATTACTAATCTTTACTCATTTTTTATGAAATTTTACCCAACTTTAGACCAAAACATTAGACTATAGCAATAAAGTTAATGATTTCTAATGAACTAGATAGGCTTTTTCCGTAAAAAGCTTACCTAGGCTCTCTTTTTTGCTTTGCTTACAGCTGACTTGCAATATGTCTTCAGTCTGTGCCTTATTTCTCTACTTTATTTTCCAGTTTTATTATCTCTGTAAGATGCAACTCTGAGTGTATCTAATGGTAAAATCTGTTTGTTTGATGGCAGCTTCATTTCTGTTTTTTAATACATTTTTTAATTTACAAGAATTAAATAGGTACAATGAATCAGAGGCTTTTTATTTGATATTTTACTATTATTAAGAAAGGTATTAAAATAATTAGATTTTCTGAGTTAGTCCTGTTTGCAACATGAGGTAAAATAATTTCTAATTTTTTGCATATTTCTGACTCCAAGCTTTTCTACCTAAAGTTTTGTTCTGTGAATCATAGTTTATAAATCCATGTTACCTGTCAGCCAGTCTTAGTTAATGCTTTGGTTGTATAGTTGATTTAGAACACCTTTGTCAATTTTCTTCAGCACTAAATTTTTGGAAAATTATCTTTGTATATGGTCATCTACTTACTATGTGTTGTTCCCTAAAATGCATATTCTCCTAGTAAATCATTTAAAAACGCTTAATTTCAAGGTGTCCATATTATATAGCTAGTGATGTTAAGCAAAGCTTTACATTTGCAAATTTATTGATGTTTGTAACTGTTGTGTATTTGATTGCAGCTGGCCCATGACTTCTCCGTAGTCACAATGAGTGAAGACATTGGGATGAGTTCCTGTAGCACATCTCCTGAAGATAGCAAGATTGTTGGGGGACCACCTATTGCAGAAGGATCGTCAGGTATGAAATATTACATTTTTGTTCATTTTTAAATGATAATTGAAAAAACTTGATGGTAGTTTCTTCTTGTAGCTAATTTTTAAATTCAAATGCAAGTTTATTTGTTGCCTAGATCAGTACCCTAAATTGATTTATGTAGTTTATATAGTGTGTTAAAATGATATATTTTGCAATGCTAGGAACATGAGACTGCTGGTGGAGCTTGTTATTGAAGATAATTTTTTGTTTTATTTATTATAGGTGTTGGAGCAGAGTTTTTGTCAGGGATGCTCTTTGAGAGAGAACTGCTTAAGGTTTATATTACTTTATTATTTAGTTTTTATGTACTACTGTAATTCATTAGCTATACATATTTACCTCTTTATATCAGTAATAATAAGAGGGATGGAGACAGGTTAGTGGTGATGCTCAATTAATGTAGAGCACCATCTTCTTTCATTAATTCATAATGCAAACACTGTATTTCATTTTCCCTAAACTCAAACAAAATGATTTCAACTTGTATCATGTATATATAACCTGCAGTACATGTCTTACACTAAAGCACTCAACATAGGACATAATATTTGCATCTTTATTATGGCTAAGAATCTATAGCTGAAATATTGTCTTGTTTTATTGGCAGAAACAAGAAAATTCAATAGCCTATTTTAGACTGTGCTCATTGCATGGTTGTAACCTAAATTTATGATTGTATCTAAAATTTCCCCATTGTTGAAGGTAATATTTCCACATTTATGAGAAAAAGGCGTCCACACAGGTGGAGGGAGGGCCAGTGCCACGCTGCCTGACGCTGAGCAGCCTCCTCGAGAGGCAACACCAGCTAGCTTCAGCTCAGGCAGCAGGGAGTTCAGCTCCAAGGAAGGTGCAGCTGGTGTCACTTCTTCAGGTAATCTTGCACTTTTATTGGCACTTTGTTGAACCTTTTAGCGATGAAAAGGACCATACGGTCCTCTTTCACGGTCTTTGGGAGAATTGTTCTAATAATTCAACAGTGAGCAATATGAGGTTGCTACTAGGTTTGAACGCTCCGGCATGTTACAGCGTCGTTCTTTTGGCTGCCTGGCTCTCAGCGTGCTTCATTGCATCAGTGTACAGACGGTCTTTGTGAGCTTATACGTAGAAACTAGAAAAACAAATTGGTTGCTAGAGGGTTAGCCTTCTGTTGGGTGCAACTGATCTGACAGGCAAAGTTACTTTAATTTTGCTAAACACTTGGAAACATGCACCTGATGGAAGGTTAAATTTGATATGTTCTTCATGGTGTGGGCTGTATTTTTTTGCCTTTATTGCTTTTTATTTTGTCCTTCATCTGTATTGTTTACATTCTAGCAAAGTAACTCCAGTTGATTATAGTAATGCTACTGATGTTATTCTGTCATTAAGTATACCTTCAGTTTGTGTTATTATGGTGGTTTTTCTACATTCATGCTCAATTATGCATCCTCTATACTCATCTTTGTCAATGTATTTAAAGAAGTAAATTTATGAAGTTAGTAGTAAAAATTGCACGTATTATTTAATGAGGCTAATTCTCTATCAAAAACTTCTTTTCAATGTCATTTTAAATAGCATGACAGCTACTGTAGCAAGTTATCACTTGTAACATTACTTCCTGAATTAAAAAAAGTTGTAGTGAGATCTTGAACTCATTTTATCTGCTGTTGTTGTGGTCAATCATGACCTTTCCCTGTGTAGATCTACACATTTAGAAGGTGGGATTTATTAGCATCAACTGTAAACCAAACTTTAATTCTAGATTTACTCAGTTTGGATATCATATACACTTTGAACAAACGTATTACTTGGAAGATTAACAGAGATGCATCTATAGTTACATAAGGACTATATTTGTAATTTATTGAAATCATCTCGATCAACTTCTGCCAAAGTTCGTATATAGGCACCAACTTCCCCTGTTCATGATTTTTTTTTGATCTGCATCTCTTCAGGTCATTGAACCTGTTATGACTCATAGAAGCACAATAAATTGTTGGGCCTGTTTTTTTTTGCTATATAGTTTACTTGTTGTGGTTGTTTGCTTAGCATTCGGGGAGGGGGGAAGAACTCGAGGGTTGAATTGGAGGAGGGAACTAGGTTGAGAGTGAAGGGACATTGGACAGGAAGGTTGCTGTCGACACTAATATATAATAATAGTTCACTAATTGGCCTGAAAGCATACTTGTTCACTTTGTCTCTTAGATGAAGACCTATCCAAGCTATTAATTGAATATGATCTATCATTTCCCAATTTTCAGTGTAGAGATCTGTTCATTTTTGATTTGTTGCTCGATAAGTTCAATTAATTTATCCGTGAGAGAGAAACTAAAAATGACCAAAATGGAATGTGTAGGCACAGTTAAATGAACATCTGCATTTTTGTGAAGCTTATTTTGGTGAACATTCTGTTATTTCTGTTGATGCAACAGTATTGGCATTTCCTTAATTGTCATTAACACCAATGTCATTTATATCCTTGTTGAATTCTTTAATTACTTCAATTTCTTCTGTGTCTGATGATTCCCTGAATCACAATCTTGTGCTAAATCAGTATCTTCTGATTGATCTATAATTACTGTTTTATCGTAAAATTTTGATTGAGGGATGTGCATCTCAAATAAAACAGATTTTATCCAAACACATGAAAAAAGGAAAATAATACCAGAAAATACCCATGTAGTTCAGCTGTATCCCAAATAAACATTTTCTACTATAACGACTGCACAACAGGAAGTTTCCAGCTTGAAGTTAGCACATACATAAACTATTGACACTTAAAATTGGGAGATATATACATATTCTTTTAAATAAGAATTATGTATCCTTAAAAAATTGAGGTTCAGAGAGACTTCGACGGCTCGAGAAGGGTTAAAAAGTTTTTTCTTAAATACCCCTGCTGTTGTAGTGGCCCTTACATTCTCTATTACCAATTTAATCGTTATTTAATGCATTCTTTGTTGCCTATTTAATCGTTGATCGTTATTTAATAGCATTTTCTATTGCCGGTAGTACTCTAGTGGCTGTACATTGCCTCTTGTAAACTGACCGTCTCACGTCACGAAACACACAGGCACTCCAGGCACAGCTCCCACAAGTGGTCGACATTCTTCCCTCAGCCACGGCACCCGCAGCAGCTCCTATGCTGCGCTTGCCCACACGCCGCCCCTGGAACCCGAACTTGCTAGTCACACACCCCGTCCTGACACTCCACTGAGTGCCACCGCTCCCGCCACTTACCTTTCACACACCCCTCCTCATGATCGGTCCCAGCCCTTTGGTATGGCTGGTCTGCAAGCCGCTCTACCTCTTGAGGCTGCCGGAGTACCGTACCAAACCGGCCCTGCTTTCGGCGGGTCATCTACCTCCCTCACCATGATAAACAATCCCATCACTAACCCTGGAGTGTCGTACTCGCGTTACTCCAGCGGTGGGGTGGTGACTTCACTAGAATCCGTCGGTTATGACGCCAGCAACGAACCGAGCTTGTATTCTGCGGGGGAAAGCTACGGGTATTCCCGCATCGACAACCAAGTAGCTGGTGATGATTTCGACTACATGGACGCCGAAGATAGCGGGAGTAGGAAAGGACGGGCTTCAAGCGTCAACTATGCAGCTATGTACGGACATTCAGGAGTCCCAATTGCGTCTGGTCTCATGTACAGCTCGGAGTCGCTTGGCAATGCCAATGATGACCTCGACAACCAGGGTGACCGAGCCATTTACGAGGATGAGTCTATTTTTGACCAGCCTCCTCCTCCTGCACCTTCTTCTAAACCAAGAGACAAAACTAGAAACACCAAAGAACAAACTTATTTTAAGAATTACTACGACTCTACTTCACTGAACCAAATTATAGCATCGTCTGCCAAAGCTTCGAACAGGCAAGTTCATTTTTATATGGTGACTTCCTATCTGTGACTGAATTATTGATTAGATTGCATTTGAAAATTTTTTCAAACAAAGGGACAGTACTTAACTGAAATTTTGCTGTTTACTAGTGAATTAACTACAGAGTGCGTGGCAGTTACGTGATATCAAAGGCAAAAGCGTATTCTAAAATTCTAAGGAATACTCGTGCTACTGGAATATCAAATTCTGGTCAGTTTGTGTAAAAATTTTATTGCTTATTATTGGCTTAACCCATGAGTCGAATAGCACATTCTTCAACTTATTTTTGCCATTCATGAACTCGTCAGACTACGCTTGTAGAGCCATTCAAGTACCTGCAGATAGTCCTTTGCAGACACCTGCATAAGTAATGTTATTTAGAATAGAATAAGGCAATAGGAACGAGCCGTTTGGCCCATTCTTGGTTCAATACCGAAGTCCCATGCCGTCTACCGAAGTCCCATGCCGTCTAAAAAGGTCACACACACGGGCAGATGGATTAGGTTTTGTTAAAGTTGGTTGCTTAAAATTCCCCAAGCAAAAACAAACTTTACATTGGTGTGTATTTATTGATAGCATTTATCTTTATTCCGGCAGGGAGATATCAATGAACAGGCTGTACAGCGGCTACAGCGAGGACTGCGGCTTCACGCCTGTAGGGCTTACCGAAATGCTTGAGGATCCCGTCGAAGAAGAGGAGGTGAGTACTGCCCTGTACTTCACATTACCTAATGTTTCCATTATCCAGTGTTTCCACTATCCAGTGTTTCCATTATCCAGTGTTTCCATTATCCAGTGTTTCCACTATCCAGTGTTTCCACTATCCAGTGTTTCCATTATCCAGTGTTTCCATTATCCAGTGTTTCCATTATCCAGTGTTTCCACTATCCAGTGTTTCCACTATCCAGTGTTTCCATTATCCAGTGTTTCCATTATCCAGTGTTTCCACTATCCAGTGTTTCCATTATCCAGTGTTTCCACTATCCAGTGTTTCCATTATCCAGTGTTTCCACTATCCAGTGTTTCCATTATCCAGTGTTTCCATTATCCAGTGTTTCCACTATCCAGTGTTTCCATTATCCAGTGTTTCCATTATCCAGTCTTTCCATTGTCCAATACTTCCATTGGCCCAAACTTCCATTGGCCCATACTTCCATTGGCCCATACTTCCATTGGCCCATACTTCCATTGGCCCATACTTCCATTGGCCCATACTTCCATTGGCCCATACTTCCATTGGCCAATACTTCCATTGGCCAATACTTCCATTGGCCAATACTTCCATTGGCCAATACTTCCATTGGCCAATACTTCCATTGGCCACTGTTTTCATTGCCCTGTATACCATTACCCAATATTTCAACTCCACTGATGTGGGGTTCATGAGAGGTGCTGGAGCCTGCTGAGGAAGAGGTTTGTTTAAGTAATTTCTTCGAATTTCAGCTTCTACATGCAAGTTATGCTTACATAGAAGTGAAGCACAGGAAGCCAAGGTTGGTACTGCATGCTGATGTAAACGATTTTTAGCTTACGACGGTTTTGGCTTACAACTCGGACCCCACAAATGGTTAAAAAATTCTTGCTTCGAGTTACGACGTTGCGCGCTTACGACTCCGTCCCCAAAAATTCTAAAATAAAAATTTGCGTTGACTTACGACGTTCTTCTTGTTTCGACTTGCGACGTTCTTCTTGCTTCGACTTGCGACGTTTTTCTTGCTTCGACTTACGACGTTCTTCTTGCTTCGACTTACGACGTTCTTCTTGCTTCGACTTACGACGTGCGCGTCGAAAATATTAACTTCAACAGACAATTATCAGGTGTGCAGAATAGTTCGTGTAAATTTTGGAATCGTAATTTAAGAAACTGCACGAACGTTGTGCCCAAGTGTTGCTTGCATACTTTTGTACGCAGTTTTAATGAGCTCGTACTGTGTTTGTACAGCTGGCTGAAGTAGGTGCTAGTCGGTCTGTATTCCAAAGGAAAGTTACTAGGAGTCATTGTTAACTTATCTTCATGGTGGCCAAGCTCCTCTTGAAATCCATAACCTTCCTAAGTATACAGTTAACTGCTTTTCGACTAGTGTTTTCTTTCTATCGTCGGTTCTTTAAACTTCTTGGAATTTCATTAGGATATATGCTCTCTTCATTTTATATGCATTTAGTATATTGGATTGTTCCATCAAATGTATTGCCACAAGCAGGGTTGGTGTGTGGATGTTGGGCGCATTGAAACATTCGCGAAAAGTTGGCACTAGCGTTTTGACCACTAGTGGCTACATCGTTACCGTTACTTGTCTCCCTTTTTACTACACAGTTTCTTGCTCCCGTTATTTATCTCTCCCTGTTACTACACTGTTATTTGCCCCTTGTTATTACACTGTTACTTGCCGGTTTTCCCGTTGCTCAGTGTGAGAAACAGCAAAACGTTAATGTTGAGTTCTATAATTATGATTCGTCCTTATTTCAGGAGCAAGTGCATTAGCGAAAAATACCAAAAAAATCTTAGGAAGTGAGAAAATTTAATATTCGCTAAGAGTTCGTATTATTTTATCAAAAACTTAACATATCAGCATTGACAAGTAATTTTCAGGCAACAAGAAAACGGTTTTGCTCAATAATGACCGCGTTCTTACGCGGTTTAAACATACTAATAAATTCTGCGACGTGCAACTTATGTAACACCCGAGTTACATTTGCGGTTATGTTTAGCACAACTATATAGAGTGCTGCTGAGTAGCATTTAGCCCCCTTTACCCTAGAGGGAGCCAGGGCATGTACGCCCCAGTGCTCAGTGTCGCGTTACAGCAACGTGCTCAACCACCAGGTCGTAGTCCCTCCCATGTGTTGGACTGGGTGCCTCCACTTGTGTTGCATGGCAGGGTGCTGAGTGGTGATCTGCCTCGTTACAGCTTTTGTGGGGCTCAAAAGTTTGATTATTTAAGAAATTTTAGGGTGAACGGTTAGCGCAGGGTGCTTTCTTTGTCTCAGTTTTTGCTCGATCTCATTACGTCTCTTCTGGGCTTTTGCATTTTGATGGTCCTATGCATTTAGGGGTGAATGGTTTACGAAGTGCTTTCGTTGTATCTCCAACCTGCGATATGAAATTCGTAAATTTGTCATCATTACTACTTATGTATGTAATTCTTACTGAGAAGTCAAATATACTTTGCTTATAATTATTCCTTGAAAGCGCTGCCGAAGTTTCATAATGGAATTACATTTAAAAACTTTCTCTCTGTTCGTTTCGCAGTTTTTACGTGCAGTATCTCAAATTCGTTATTCAAATTGATTAATTAAATGGTGAAGTAATTGCTAGTTGTAGTTGCCTCAAAAAAGGGAAATTTTTCTCGTACTATGCATTAAATTTATAATTCAAGAATTGAAAAGAATTCCAGGCATAAACAAATAGTATAATAGTTTAAACATCCTTACGCCTTTTAGAGAGACAGGTTTACTTAATTTAGCTTGAAATTCATTTATAAGAATTAAATAGACTTTTTTGAGAAATCTTTAATGTTGTGAAGAAGCTTCTACTGTTATCGACCAGTACGTATTAAGCATTGGTGGGAAACAGATTTATTTAATTAAAAATAAAATTCATTTATCAACGAAAATAATTTTAGTCCGGGGATCGAATCTATTTCTCGTTACTGTAGACCAGTACAAAGTTTAAACTCGGTGCGGTACAGATTTGTTCAATTTAAAATGAAATTGAAGTTTCATCTTGAATAATTCTACTTGGGAAAGCTTTAACGTCGTGAAGAAGCTCCTGCTACAATAGACCCGTACGAACTTAGACCTCAGGTCGCAACTCGGTTGCAAGTGAAAATAATTTTGCTCGAAAAGCTTTAACGTTGTGAAGTTCTGGCGACAACAGACGAGAGTAAAGAGTACCAAGCATGGGAGAACGCTCCTCCTCTCGCCACAGCCGCCGTAGGCTGAGCAGCCAACGACTCAGTCGTAGGCATGGACGCTCTTCTTCTCGTACCAAGGTGAGAGTTTTGTTTTGTTTGTGCCACAGTCAATATTGTGGCGTGCTCTTTGTTGTAATTGGCTTATATTGGCTTAAGCCACAGCCAATATTGTGGCATGCTGACTCTTTGCTGTAACTGGCTTGTATTGGTTTCATCCTCAGCCAATATTATGGAATGCTCACATGTTTGTACCATTGACAGGACATGCTTTTTGTAACTGGTTTGGTTTGGCATCATCCACTGTCAATATGATGGAGTACAACCACTATGCTGGCACCGTTAGCAAGTACTTGTGTGTATTTGACTGCTGCATTTTTTTTTAGAAACATGCATGCCTGCA
Organism: Trinorchestia longiramus; assembly: GCA_006783055.1. Lineage (NCBI taxonomy): Eukaryota > Metazoa > Arthropoda > Malacostraca > Amphipoda > Talitridae > Trinorchestia > Trinorchestia longiramus. Next base: position 1,952 of record VCRD01003231.1, on the reverse strand, counting down.
ATTTATGTTCGACGATTAAGTAGCAACAACGAGACTGATCTTAAGACATGAAACCAATGAACACCGATGTTCATAAAACCGTGATGATTTCACCGTGTATTAAAAATATCCGTACAATCTGGTTCCAACTGAAATATAAATATATACCACCGAATTACGACTGACTGTTGATCAACCTTTGTGTAGAGTAAGACGAAAGTTACTACGTGGCAGAGAATGAAGACTTAGAAGGGTGTCTTATTGACACGTTTGTTGCGATGCGACCCACCGGTGGGTCACTTAGGTTAGGTTCTGTAATTTTTTCCAAGTCTTTTAGTGATTATGCGTACAAAGTGAAGTTTTACGCCGATCAGGCAATAGCAACAAACGTGTTAAGTTTGTATTTTTTCACTCCTGGGAAGTAGGTAATGATTGTTGACAATAACTTCCGCGTGTTTTGCAATAGTTGTTATGGCAAGCCCATGTTCTCGTGCGGCCTTTGCACGGTTATACAAGGCTGTGAAACTCTACCGTTTTTTTTGTGGTTCGCACACAGTACTAAAACATTTTTTTATCGTGTAAATTCGGGCTTCGAACTAGCATAGTTACAATGTTTTTTTTTCAAGTAAACCAAATGCAGTGGTATTATACCTTATAGTATTTTTCTCGTACTTGTAAAAAATCGTTTAGCAATTCACGAGCAATAAAAATTACGAATATATTTGTTACTGTAACTTTAATTTGATTATACTCGAAAAAAAACGTGCGAACGTTTTTGGGCTCTTGGTATATTATTGCTATGAAGTAGTACCCACCTAGTCAGCATTAATTATTTTGGATTCTCTCGTATTACTTGGATAATTGCTTTAATATTAATCCTCTGAATAGAGCCAACAGCTGGTGCACCTCACACAGGTGCCCCAGAATGTATTCAGTTGCTACTACTGACCTGAAGTCTGCTTTTGTAAAGAAAAAAACCCGTTTACGCATGTTACAACCCTGTAAGGTGTGTACCCACGGACTTGCAAGTCATGTTTTTGTATTTTTTATCTGGTGGCGAAAGTGGCTGTCCTGCTTTGTAGAATTTTGTAAAATTTTCTCGAAGACGTAGGTAATGTGGCAAAATTAATTTGGAGTCTTACGTAATGTGGTAAAATTAAGTTGGAGATATAGATAATGTGACAAAATTAACTTGAAGACTTAGATAATGTGGCAAAATTAACTTGGAGACGTAGGTAAAACTCAACACTTCTTTCTGTTCATTATGCGAGACGAACTTGAGATTTGCTGCCTCATTTGGAGCTGACAGTTCTGCATAGTATGTTGTCTCTCTAAGGTGCGGCGCTAGCCTCCCGTATTAGCGCTCTCTCGTTATGTTTAGTCGGAGCAAAATATTTTTAACGCTTAACTCTGTCGTTCATTCTCGCATGAAGCGGTAGGTGCCATCCAGCGCTAGTTGAGGTTCTCCTTTAAAAACATGTTCAATTCTTTTTATTTCGAGTCGTGTCTATGGGATACGAACTTCCTTGTATCACCAACCGAAATTTCAGGTTGTGAACTTCTTTTTTTGCAGGTCTTACTTCATCTTGGTTCTCATGTCCTCAGAGTTTTGTCTTTACGACGCTTACACGACAACTTACATACTTTACCTCGTGTAAAATTAGCTGTGCACTGGTGTATCATGGGGACTTTGCTCTCCTCCACTTCTGGGCAAGGGGCTTGAATTCCCAGTTCTTGAAGAAAGTGTCCGTCCTCGTCATAATATTTCGTTGAATTTTTTCTCTGAATGCGACCACCGCGGAAAGAGCAACGCATCTTTTTGTTTGGCTCGAGACATTCGTAAATTTTAATTCACTGTGAACACTGCTGCACTGTGAACACTGCTGCACTGTGAACACTGCTGCACTGTGAACGCTGCTGCACTGTGAACACTGCTGCACTGTGAACACTGCTGCACTGTGAACGCTGCTGCA
>VCRD01003230.1:51685-61797 GCA_006783055.1 Trinorchestia longiramus | reverse complement strand
GGGCATACGGGCTATTAGCACTGACGCCCTGAAACTGAATACCAAGAGACTCGCAGAGTCAGTGAACAGCCAATAAAAAGGGCCTCTACTGACGCCTAAAAATAGAACCAAGCTACTAAAATTTTAATTTGTTTTAAGGCAGAGACTCCTAACGCAGAGCATTCCTATCTCAGGAGGGTAATTTTATTTTTAAGTAAGCAATTGGAGAGTGAGTATGAAACCAATAGGTTTCATTTCTTTCAATATGTTTGTGTGCGTATGCTTATTTGTGCGGGTTAATACGTAGTTTACACACAGTGGGGCGTTTATAAATTGTATACAAATACATACAAACACGTGCATATGTACATGTACGTACTCTACATAAATAATGTATAAATTTCATTTCAATCATTAGATAGCTCTCATAATTAGATCAATGAATTTACTGGTGTAAAAACGTACGTGTGAGCAAGTCATAAGCTCATGAGAAACAGTATGGAGTCGCGCCGTTACAGCTTAGAGAAGAATATGACAACAGGAGCTTTTTATCGCCAAGATCCCATGCTTAATTAGTAGAAATGTTTACTACAAGTTTTGATGAAGACGGTGTATTGTTTTATAAAGTCCTTGACGATGTCGGGGCAGTGTTCATTCCTCTGCTTAGAAATGCTTTCATAAATAGGTAGTAGCGTTATTGGCTGAATAATTTAACATTGTAGATGAGGTAAAAATTACTAGCACGTTGGACAAAACAAAGTTTTGTCTGCCTCCGAAGACGTAACGTGATCCAATTTACGTCGGGCTGCTTGAATTTCGTGAGATAGCGCCAGTCGAAGCTACCCAAGATGTCTTAAACATTTTATTTTGAAGGCAGTTTGTCTTGTGTTCACTAAATTAAGTTACTTGGTATAAAACTAATCCAAATAAAATATTCCTTTTGTTACGTGCAAACAAATTTAGATAAGATTACTTTATTATGTTGTTGAAGTCATACGATACCTGTGAGATTGTTTGTTGAATGAATCAGGCGTATTTGCTAGACATGATCGAGCCTAGTGTTTCGTTGGAAACTTTGGATATTGGACGTTATTCATGACGATCCTGGAAACTATAATATTATGAAGATTTCTTGAAATCCTCAATATGCTGATGTGTTTTTGCTGATTGAGAGCTCAACTCGTTCTCGTTGTAAATAAAACATACAAAGTAAAATGAGGAGAAACAATCGTTTGATGAATTGGAAAGTAGATGAGTGCAAAGCACTCTACAGTTTAATAAACTCTAAGAAATAGCTCTTAAAAAATAGATAGTGAAATAGATATAGGTGCATAAAAAGCATTAATTGATTTTAGGCTACTGTGGTAAGCAATTCTCAAAAATCAACAGTTGCATTGCATAGTAAAAATCATAATTAATTAAAGATATGCATACAATGCTAGAATTCACGTGTATAGTCTTTCCAATAACAATTCCGGTAATAAGATTGATTCACATTTTCAAATGCCATAGAAATAATTCAGACTATACTAAAAGTCATGTACGAATTACATAGCAAATTCTTTCTCGTTAATCAAGTCTGGATTACTGAACACATTTGAATTGCACGTTTTTTGTACGTAATTTTTCTAATTGCTTCGTAATTTCACTCTGAGAATCATTTGGCGTCCGTGGGAACAATATAAAAACGAAGAACAGGTGTTCCTGAACACTGTCGGAGCCTGTGAACACCTGCTCAGCTACCAAGGCAGTTACAGCTGCCTTTGGAAATGTCGTGGAAATGATGCAGCTTGGGTGAAATATATATCAAACAAATTATTTCCCAGTGCTCAACCACGTTAAAATTTTTGGCAAGAATCGTTTTTAAGTATGTTGTGAGAAAATTCAGAACTATAAAAACATTGATCGAAAACAGCGTATGATTTCTTAACAAACATGTTTGTTCTGTATGAAGTTATTATTGGGGTGAAATAGATGATCTTTTAGAACTACACGCTTCAACATAGTTTAATTTCCAGCTATCACTAAAGCTAGCATGTGTTTTCTTAGGAACTACAGAAAAAATCATGAATTGAGCTGAAAGTATTCATGTTAGAGCTTCAGGCTGTCATTATTCCAGCATTAATTAACGCTCTCGTGAGAGCCAACCGCGCAAAACCTAAGCTCGCTAAAGATACATTACATTTAAAGACCTGCTCCTCGACGGAAAGTTAACTCTGTAGAATTAAAGAGAACTAACTTTCAATGACCGTATAATTTTTACCCATATCATGCATAAGACGGCTAATCAAGAATGTGTGTTAGTTGCTCGCTCATGAAGCCATGCCTGGTGGCGACGCTACAGGGCTCTCAGGAAGAACATGAACAACTTGAAGGGTGCATTAAGATGAATAAAATTAATGCAAAATTAATGGCAGTGGAGCATAGAATGGATCTCATTGAAACTCTCTCACGATGAACGTTTTTCAAGGGTCGGTTTTGTAGGTAATCGACAACTAGATTCAATGTCTGTTGCTTGGATAGCGCATTTATGATAACAATTGTACGAAAGTATGGAAGATAGAAATTAACCAGGGGAAAAAATTTCTCTGTTGATCGAATCCCTTCTGCTGAGTAAGCTTATCTGAATTTAATACTCATTGCTTTCGTACAATTATTGTTGAAACTTTCGGTACGAAAAATACACTATTTGACCACTGAGTACACTATTGGACTACTGATAGATTCTGAGGGCTCAACTCAAACGAACATCAAAAGCAAAGCCAAAATTCCTAATACGTACTTTACTTCTGCGTTCACTCACGAAGACGTAACTGAAATCCTGCAACCTCATGCTTTAAATACTCAGGAAATCCTGTCAGATGGCGTATTTACAGTAGAAGAGGTAGAGGAACAGCTCAGCATTTTAAACCCATATAAGTCAACCGGACCCGATGGCCTTGGTCCCCGGATACTCAAAGAAACAGCCGAAGTAATAAACGAACCTTTATCAAACATCTTCAATCGATCTCTTGAAACTGGGATAGTTCCGGATGATTGGAAGCGGGCAGATGTCACTCCTATTTTCAAAAAAGGGAACAAACAAATACCTAATGACTATCGTCTAATCAGCCTAACATTTGTCATCAGCATAACAATAGAAAGACTACTTAAAGTCCGTATAACAAAGCACCTTAATGACCAAAATCTTATTAATGACACTCAGCACGGTTTCAGAGAAAAACGTAGCTGCTTCACAAATTTGTGTAGAGAAAACGTAGCTGCCTCACAAATCTCCTTGACTTCTTTGGAGAAGTTAACCGCATATACGACCGTACAAAAGCCGTAGACCTTGTATATCTAGACTTTCAAAAAGCCTTCGACAAAGTTCCCTATGAAAGACTCATGGCCAAAGTGGAAGCGCATGGAATACGAGAAAACTACTCCCGATGGATACGAAACTGGCTCACTAGTCGCACTCAACGAGTGGTGAGTCACACGCTCAAGCAAGTGATTCAACGCTTGTAACATCAGGAGTCCCTCAAGGGAGCGTTTTAGGCCCACTCCTCTTCGTCATCTACATCAACAATCTTGATGTCGGAATCATCAGAAGAATCAACAAATTTGCCGATGACATGAAACTTTGTCACAGAACATTCACCGAAGGGGACAGAGTAACTATCCAATCAGACCTCAATCGTCTTCTACAATGGACTGAAACCTGGCAAATGAGCTTCAACATTGAAAAATGTTCAATAATGNGCACGTTGGTGTAAATAACCGGCATTTCCAACACACGATGTATGATACACCTATTGAAACAGTCCACCAACAAAGAGATCTAGTTATCATTGTCACTGAAAATCTCAAACATGACAAACAATTGAAAAAAGCGTCAAAAATGCGAACAGGATTCTTGGTTTCATTGCACGAAATTTTGAATACAAATCCAAGAACATAATATTACCGCTCTATAAAGCGCTAGTCCGGCCGCATTTAGAATATGCAGTGCAACTCTGGTCTCCGACCTTACGAAAAGATATTAATAAAATGGAAAAAATACAACGGAAAGCAACGAAGATGATTCCAGAAGTCCGCAATCTCAGCTACGAAAGACGTCTTCAACGCCTTGAATTTATATCCTTAGAACAAAGAAAACTGCGAGGAGAACTTATAGAGACCTTTAAGTATCTCAACGGCCTTAACAATGTTACCCTGGAAGGGCTTTTCGAAAGAGGCGGTAACGTACGAACCAGAAATAACGGTCAACAACTATTACTGAGAAACTTCAAGACATCGCAAGCTATGAACTTTTATCCCGTTAAAATTGCCGCAACTTGGAACCAGTTGCCAGAAAACAAAGTTTCTGCTGGCACTGTGAACACATTCAACAATCGTCTCGATAAATTTTGGATTACGAACCCCCCCAGTATTACATCCCACTAACTCTGTGTCCCTAACTCCTAAAGGCTAATGTATGATTTAGTAAATGTGCATGACATAAATGCCTGTCCGTGAGTGATATGCGTGCACATGACTAAATTGACTTAGTGGTTAAGGTGGACGTGCATGACTGATGGATTTACTTTAGACGGCATGGGACTTCGGTATCGAGCCAAGAATGGGCCAAACGGCTCGTTCTTATTGCCTTAGCCTATTCTATTCTATTCAATTCTAAATGTTCCTGCACCAAATAATGGTGCTTGGTTTTAAAACCAAGATCATTATACACCATTATTTCAATTGACTGAACAATAAAAGTCTATTGGAGTAAAAATATTTTGTATCAATTCATGGATTAAGCAATGTATTCCATATTCAAATAAGAAAGTTTCCTTCCATATAAATAACAGATATATAATAAAATGACTAGGATTACTGGGAAGAGCCAAAATTCGACGATTTATAAATTATTTACTTCTTATAGCTATTCATTAATATTCAATACACTAACAACAACGAATAAGCTTAGTGATTGCCTGACATACAACTATCAGGGAATTTGCTTTACCGAAAAGCACGATTAAGTTCCTAGTATCAACTGATGTTACAGTGAGTTTTCCATGAATTTATTATCAGTACCATGTAGATTCAAAAATTAAAAAAAAAAGGCACCCAAAAATTCTCTTAAAGTGTTAAAAAAATAAACAATTATTGAACTTATACTGTACATATGCGTGTAGTTATTACCAAAGACGGTATTTCATTAAAGTAGGACATTATTTTCTTTGTGATCAAGTTGATTTGGTGAAATTAGAAGTAGTTTGACTATTCTTACAAGACTGTAAATTGAAATCTTGTTAAAACATGAAATATATTGTTAATAAAACAATAAGTTGTCAAGTTCTCAATTCTGAAGTTCATCCTTGAGACTCAATTTCTAAAGCTTACTTGCATGAAATGCTGACATCATTTACATAAGTGTTTGCTTTATTGATTGACAATGCATGGATGCTTCCTGATTTGCAGATGTTTTCACCGTTCACAAAACATTTAGTAATAAGAATGATTTGGAATCTCTGTTAGTCTACCGTAAACTGATTTAAGTTCATATTCTTTGTCTTGTTCTGCTATCATATTTTCTCTAGAACTATTTTAGGTGAGACTGGTATTAAGGCGAAATTCTGCACTTTAATATACTTTTAGTTCTCTGACTCTTTGGTTCAAATTCGCAAAAAACAAAAAAAGCCAAAATAGCATCAAAAAAGCCACACCCTGTCCATGATGTTTAGATTTGTATGCATGGCCATGATTGTAATGACTGTTCTGTATGTTCTCTTATTATCAAGTTTCACCATTCCATCCTGCAATCTGTGTAAAAAAATGTTAGACGGGTTGGGGCTATGGGAGATCTAAAGAACTCTCACATTTCTTGCAGTGTACAAATTTGAACAATAGCCCATGCAGCCTAGACATAGATTCAGCCATAAGGTTTTAGAAAATATTCTGATGGCACAAAAATTGGCATAAAATTTGTTGAAACGAATGATCAATCACGAAACCTAAAATATTTTGACAACGCACTTCTAAATTTCCTGATCGTAGATGTCCGATTACCTGGAGCTGACGAGCCCAACTCCTTCAGACCAAGTAATGGACCTCATAACTCATTTAACACAGGCCATCATTTGACTTAAACCTAGCAATGCTATATTTATGTACCCACCTTAAGTTATAAGTAATAACTACCTTAAGTTATAAGTAATATAAGTTAAGCATAAGTGCCTTGCACTTCATCAGTTTTTTCACCCAGACCCTAGTCAATCATTCTTATCAAACAGTTAAATGACCTTGATAATCAGCACTCTACTGTACCCGGTAATACTTTCATTTCCTTCGTACTTTTTACTTAAAAATCTGGGGATTTTTTTTTCTTAGGAAGTGGCGCATTCGAATCATCAATAGTCGCAATGACAACTCTCTCTCAAGCAACCTTAAGAACTCATTCATAGATATTTAATGTATCAATGTCTTTTTCTACGTACGTAATTAATGTCTTACACCCCGTTTCTACTCTCTGCCTTTCTTTTTATTTTATCTTTTCATTTGCAGCTACTCGTTCCTAAAAGTTCTAGAGATCTCACTTTTTCCATCATATCTCCACCTATCGTAACAATATGTAACTTCTGTAACATTATCCTTCCAAACTTTATAACATCTGACTTAACTTTTTTTGGATTAACTCATAATTTTTCTTGTTGCTTACCTTTCGAAGCTTAGTTTCAAATGGACGGAATTTCACTCCTGGAACACTCATTACAGTGTTATACCATGAACATGAATTAGTTCACTTAGCTTCTATAGCCCGGTTTATATACATTCTAGTTAGTGTAGATCTTTAACTAAAGATCTTCATTTTTCTTACAGCACCATCCATGAGTATATTTTTCGAGTAACCATCGCAGAATAAAACAATCTGAATCAACCACACCTGTACCGGCAACCCATAATTCATCTCATTTTCGATTCCGACTCTACGAGTACTGTTACAATAATCCTTACTATCTATCTACTTCAAATACAGACTCAATAGGTCCGATATAGCAGTCTTATAAACTACGCCCGCATTGTAAGCTTTCCTTAGTTTATGAATGCTCAAAATAGAGCTCTTAATCTTGCTAACCGCTTGCGTGATCGTGTCAACGCAAACGCCTGAATCGCTCACTTCTTCCCTACCTTAACTCCTCACAAGGTCCCTTATCACCCTGTCCGCACCGGTTCCTATTGTATCTCTAAACCCTTTGCTATTCCCACGGCCTACAACAGACTTATACGTTATTAACTATCATGTTGATTAGTTTTCCGAATATTGAGATAAATTCTAAGAGTATTATCCAAATCCTCTTTTAAGTTACCTGAAACAAAGCTCTGACTCTCCGGTTGTGAGGGTAAAATTTTGACTGTGCCTACTTGCTTTTGAAATATGTCTGCACATGCCCCTAACTACAAGACATAACTATTGAATAGAGAATATCTCTATTTTTAACTTTGATAAATGAATCTTTTTGACTAAATGCACATGAAAACATTTTACTCGCAGGTTCCAGGGAGGTTCGACATATTCGGTAATGCTGTGCAAACACTGAGAGATTCGCTGTTGGAAAAAATATTTGAACAATGCAGGATGATGAATTTTTCTTTTCAGATAATTTTAGGCCTGACCCATCCTGCTTCTTACATTACTTCTATAAATCATATGAACACGCATTCGGTATATCACAGAGGTGATGCTAGCCGGCTTATTTATTGTCTTTACATACTAATAACTCATTGTCCTGTAATGATTTTTCCATTCGTATCAGGAAGTGAACTCTGTTTCTACTCATCAATTGTATACGAGTAGATATGGCTTTAGATATTACCCGATACCTTTATTCCTTGGTTGAGAACCACCAGTCTTTTCTGACCGCAATAATGACTGCCACCAAAATTAGCATTCATATTTCAATATTCAAAATATTGGATTACTTACTTTAACTTCAAATATAAGATTGTAAATCCAGTGCGATTGTGTATAAGAGAAATGTTCCGCTGAGGTCTTCAAACTGCATGACGTATTTTAGTGTAACATTTTACTTACGTGAATTGTACAAGAACAAATTACAAGAAGTTGCAGCGTCCATAACTTGTGTAGATGACCAGCAGTACCTGAATGTAGGGATATCCGCCTCTACCTCACTGTGTTTTGGGAGGGGCTGCTCGATGAGCCTGAAAATAGATTTGTTTACTCGGACCAAGGCAAGATTGTTCAACAAAATGCACGTTGATGGGACACGTAAATAAAGTTTCTCTTACAGCTAAAAACATTGCTTTAAAGGCCGAAACCTTTCATTTAATAAAACAGTATTTCTTTGAAATAGTTCTTGTTCAGGGAATTAAGGCTACTGAATTTTTATTTCACAAATTTCAGAAATACGTAGAGATTCCTTTCACTTTTCTTACTACGTAAATACGTAGATAGATGAAGTTTTCGAATTTTTTATGTTTAGTTCTTAACAGAAATATTTTTTTAACTAAACGTTGATCTTCAACAAATTTCTACTTACGGTCTTTACAAGATTTTCAATTTCTTTTCACAAGCAGCGCTCGATACACTAGGAGTCAAATTTTTGCATACTATGATAGCTTTGAAACAAATTTTTCTCCCTCGTAAGATTCTCCTCGTGAAGGCATGCGAAGAGGGCGGCCGCCCTGAAGTACGGGCGCTTACTGGCTGCTCGCCAGGCTAGAGGCTAGAGATCGAATGTCTTGCCATTTCACCAGTTTAATTTATTGAGAGAGCCTCAACAGAGCAGTTTCAGTCCCTTCAATCTTTTGGAACTGACTTCGTAGGGCAAGACTTTTACACAGGCGACACATAGAGGGTGCGTCAGGAAGTCTCGAAATGGATCTAGTGTACGGGAACATGCACTCAGGTTTCATATTCTTGTCAAGTAATGAGCGATAAACGAATTTCCATGCTCCCATGGATCACATGGATGCTGCCACGTGACAGTTGCTATAAATTTGCTCCGGATAGAGTGAAAATGACAAAGTAAAAAATGATCATTAAATAAAAAGGAAAACAGTACGCACTTTAGCCTCATTTTATGGTAAGATTAAAAAATAAATTCTGATAACTTTACTCACAGGTACGCTCTCGACACAAATGCAAAAACATTACTATAGAAAGAAAATGAGCGTTGAAGATACAGTGACGTTTCTGCAATAATTTGAATGAGATGAAAATCCGTACGTTACTATAGAGATATACACAGTATTTAGTACAGTACAAGAGCTTCCAGTTCCCTTCAACCGGGAAAATTGTTTAGAACAATCCCAAAAAATTGATGTTACGCAACAAAAACAATAATTTCTGCATTTAGCCAGCCTTTTTTCAGTTAAATAAATAAAAATGAAATCCATACTGAAAATAATTTGACAATGTATGAAGTTCCATTTCAATCGAGTACACAATGATCCAATGAATCTGTACTGTATACTCCATTCGAAATAAATTTTCTTACTTTCTTTCTTCTTTCCTTAAGATAAAATAAATAATGACTGATATGAACTCCTAATGTCACTCTAAATGAACTTCTAAGATCTATAAAAATCTTCAGAACCGAAGAAATGAGTTACATAGTACATGAGCCAATAATATGTACGTACTTGTGCAGATTTATGTCCTGTATTTCTATAATTCAACATAGTTTTCAGAGCCAATAGCGTTACGTGTACTCCTGAATGCGTGGTCATATTAGTAAATAGCATCTGCTCGCTCGACTTTCTTGAAGACACCAGAGTTAGCTAGCGAGCTCAGCTACACGACCATAAAAAGCACGTCGTGACTCACGTTGTTTGGTAAGGCAGAAACGATAATGAGCTTAAATTCAGTTAAATGTCTTGATGGTATCTCACTCGGAAGATTATTGTACTTCAATGCTACGTTTTCATGGCTAATGGTTGTATGATTTACAAACCATGGTTACAAGATTGGATTTTTATATTTACTTGTTATCATTCCAGCTACCCAACTGGAGCTGGCGTCAACACCAAGCTGACAAGCTATACTGACGATCACTGGCAGGCGTGATTGATTTTTTTAGCCTGGTTATTATCTTGAAGCCTGATATTTGCAGGAACTTGGCTAGACAACAGTTTTATATTTGAAA
>VCRD01003230.1:36731-50348 GCA_006783055.1 Trinorchestia longiramus | reverse complement strand
CAGTACCTGAATGTAGGGATATCCGCCTCTACCTCACTGTGTTTTGGGAGGGGCTGCTCGATGAGCCTGAAAATAGATTTGTTTACTCGGACCAAGGCAAGATTGTTCAACAAAATGCACGTTGATGGGACACGTAAATAAAGTTTCTCTTACAGCTAAAAACATTGCATTAAAGGCTGAAACCTTTCATTTAATAAAACAGTATTTCTTTGAAATAGTTCTTGTTCAGGGAATTAAGGCTACTGAATTTTTACTTCACAAATTTCAGAAATACGTAGAGATTTCTTTCACTTTTCTTACTATGTAAATACATAGATGAAGTTTTCGAATTTTTTGTGTTTAGTTCTTAACAGAAATATTTTTTTAACTTATACGCTGATCTTCAACAAATTTCTACTTACGGTCTTTACAAGATTTTCAATCTCTTTTTACAAGCAGCGCTCGTTACACTAGGAGTCAAATTTTTGCATAATATGATAGCTTTGAAACAAATTTTTCTCCCTCGTAAGATTCTCCTCGTGAAGGCATGCGAAGAGGGCGGCCGCCCTGAAGTACGGGCGCTTACTGGCCGCTCGCCAGGCTAGAGGCTAGAGATCGAATGTCTTGCCATTTCACCAGTTTAATTTATTGAGAGAGCCTCAACAGAGCAGTTTCAGTCCCTTCAATCTTTTGGAACTGACTTCGTAAGCCAAGACTTTTACATAGGTGACACATAGAGGGTGCGTCAGGAAGTCTCGAAATAGATCTAGTGTACGGGAACATGCACTCAGGTTTCATATTCTTGTCAAGTAATGAGCGATAAACGAGTTTCCATGCTCCCATGGATCACATGGATGCTGCCACGTGACAGTTGCTATAAATTTGCTCAGGATAAAGTGAAAATGACAAAGAAAAAATGATCATTAAATAAAAAGGAAAACAGTACGCACTTTAGCCTCATTTTATGGTAAGATTAAAAAATAAATTCTGATAACTTTACTCACAGGTACGCTGTCGACACAAATGCAAAAACATTACTATAGAAAGAAAATGAGCGTTGAAGATACAGTGACGTTTCTGCAATAATTTTAATGAGATGAAAATCCGTACGTTACTATAGAGATATACACAGTATTTAGTACAGTACAAGAGTTTCCAGTTCCCTTCAACCGGGAAAATTGTTTGAACAATCCCAAAAAATTGATGTTACGCAACAAAAACAATAATTTCTGCATTTAACCAGCCTTTTTTCAGTTAAATAAATGAAAATGAAATCCATACTGAAAATAATTTGACAATGTATGAAGATCCATTTTAATCGGGTATACAATGATCCAATGGATCTGTACTGTATATGTACTCCATTCGAAATAAAGTTTCTTACTTACTTTCTTCTTTCCTTAGGCTTAAGATAATAAATAAAGGATGACTGATATGAACTCCTAATGTCACTCTAAATGAACTTCTAAGATCTATAAAAATCTTTAGAACCGAAGAAATGAGTTACATAGTACATGAGCCAATAATATGTACGACCATAAAAAGCACGTCGTGACTCACGTTGTTTGGTAAGGCAGAAACGATAATGAGCTTAAATTCAGTAAAATGTCTTGATGGTATCTCACTCGGAAGATTATTATATTTTAATGCTACGTTTTCATGGCTAATGGTTGCATGATTTATAAACCATGGTTACAAGATTGGATTTTTATGTTTACTTGTTATCATTCCAGCTACCCAACTGGAACTGGCGTCAACACCAAGCTGACAAGCTACATATACTGACGATCACTGGCAGGCGTGATTGATTTTTTTAGCCTGGTTATTATCTTGAAGCCTGATATTTGCAGGAACTTGGCTAGATAACAGTTTTATATTTGAAAGTCATGTTGAATTTTCTCTGAAAACTCGGTTGTTCTGGATATAAAGTTGTCAAGGCTTAGAAGTATCTATGTAGAGGAGAGAATCTAACGCCTTGACCGAAGTGATCACACCAAAATGAAATCTTTAGTATATTTTTTAAGTTGCTATACTGATGAACTCACCATTTTACTCTATTTTTGTTAACGTCCGATAGTAAAATTTTAGGTTTGAACTCCGCCTTTCTAGATAGCATTGTAGCTGCAAGGCCCGCATTTGATGATACAAGGACATTTCTATACGAGGGCATCCCGTAAATCGCTTCCTAAGAGTCCATTTATCCTTAAAATGCGAGATAAAGGAATAAATCAAAGTAATATTCCGCCCACTGTCTTTATTCCGTGGTAATTAAATTAACCATGTTTCAAAGATGAACAGTAATTTTCTGGCGTAAGTGGGAGTACTCGGAGACAGAATGTTTAGATTAGCGGCTCCTAAATCTGACGACGAGCTCCTACTTCTCATGTGTAGGACCTCATAACGTTTTGAGAGCAGCAGGTGCAGCAACGAGGATCAAAAAGCATCGTCGTGTTATTTCTACACGACCGGGAAGACGCTCTAATGCACAACCACCGACAGAAACTGATGAGGGCACAAGTAAGTACCCACTCGTGATGAAGGGGACTCGCAGCTCACGTGTTTTCAAGTGGTTACTCCAGCGGCTGGCGTGTTCTGACTCTACAACAAGTGTATGGTGATAAAAATTATCCTTGTGATCTATGGGAGCAGATCTGATGACAGTGCTACACTTTTCATACAGTGTTATTTCCTTTAATTTCAATTTCACCGATGAATTTTAGTTTCAGGGATTCATCATTACACAATAAAAATTCATTTAATGTTTTAGTTCGAGCAGCACCCAGAAATTTCCGGACGTGGGCTCCTTATCTTGGCCTTGCACTCGTTTTCCTGCAATTGAAATTATTCCTCAGTAACTTATGAAGAGAATACTTGTCTAAGACAGGCATAACAAACTCACCAGCATTACGCTCCCAGTCTCTAGCTACAAGTCTAATTCTAAGCTCTTTTACTGCTCACCTGAATCACCATGTCCAGTCAGCGCATGTACATATTCCTTATTGAACGTCTGGTAGCACAATAGAGCGACGTAAAAGTGTTTCGGCTAGCAACTTTTTGACGATTACAAGAAATACGTAGCTCTCAGTATAAGAGGAAAACTATTGATTCGAAAAAGTGTTAATCGACAAAATAGCTTGAAAAAATGAAATGACTTGGCTACCGCTCATAAACAGAGACGAATGGATTATGGATTAAGGATCAGATGTCTCGGGTATTTTATTTTTCAGCCCTGCAATTTTGTTCAGTGTGAAGCAAGAGGAGGGGCATGGAATTTCTACCTCTCAACATTTGTGTCAATGCAACTATGTCTAATAACATTATTAAGTTGTACTAAATATTCAGAATCCTCGAACTGAAGAGGGGTGGCGTTCATGTAAGATAATGTTTTCTACCACAAGGCGAAGTCAGTCATGTGTTTCCTCCGGGAGTAAGAATTTCGGAGTGGCAAGCTTGAAACCAAAACATGAACTCGATACAAAACAAATGATAACAGCTTTGTTTAAAATGCTGCAAATGTAGATTATGTGCGGAAAAAAATACACTGAAATGGAACATAATTGCAGTGACGCCATTCGATGAACATAAACCATTCAGTGAAAGGATGTACAGTACCTGACTCCTCATTCCCATCCGTATGACCTCAACTCAGATTATTATTTTTAAGTACATGTGGGTCAAATGGTGAGGGATACTTGAGTCACGCCTTTTCATCGTTAGTACATATGAACTTTCATCCTTTTCATACATGCTGAGCACGAGGAAACATCTTGGCTTATTATCACAGGTGCTCAAGTGCTCGTTTCGAAGACAATGAACTCTCGTGCTGCTAGCGATATACACACACACAGGCACGCACGTATACAGAGGTGAACCCTCACTCTACTCTCGTGCTAGTGCTGAGGGCAGAGTGCCAGTCTGCTTTCACAGGGTGTAGCAGATCGTCGGACCCGCTCCTACCGCCTTTCAACTCCCTACTCTCTCGAACGTAGTGAAATCATCAAATGCGTGTGCTATAGTGCGTGTGTTAAAAGCTAGAGCTTGTGCTGAATATTTTTTTAGCAGTTTAGTATTTTGACGATAAAGTCCTAAAAGAAATCCGCAGTCATGTTTTCGTGGGGCAAAGATGAAAAAAAGAAAAAGACTTTGGAGCTTTGTGAAACGGTTTTGGAAGGCTTAAAAGTAACGTACAAGAGTAAAATCAAACCTTTGGAAACTTGTTACAAATTTCACGACTTCCATTCGCCGCCACTGGACGATACAGATTTCGACTCCAAGCCGATGATATTGTTGGTCGGTCAATACTCAACGGGCAAAACAACGTTCATCAGGTACCTACTGGAAAAAGATTTTCCTGGGATACGGATAGGGCCGGAGCCGACGACCGACAGCTTCATCGCCGTGTCCTACAACCACACGGAAGGCATCATTCCGGGCAACGCTCTCGTGGTCGACCCAAAACGGCCATTCAAAGCCCTTTCTAAGTACGGCAACACGTTCCTCAACCGCTTTCAGTGCTCTCAGCTCAATTCAAGTGTGCTGAAAGGCATAACGATCATCGACACGCCTGGTATTTTATCAGGAGAGAAACAGAGACTAGACAGAGGTTATGACTTCCATAGCGTCTTGGAGTGGTTCGCTGAAAGAGTTGATCGAATTATCTTGCTTTTCGACGCTCACAAACTCGACATTTCTGATGAATTCCGACATTTTCTCGAACGACTGAGAGGCCAGCATGACAAGATTCGTATTGTGTTGAACAAAGCGGATATGATAGATCATCAGCAGCTGATGAGGGTGTATGGAGCCCTTATGTGGTCATTGGGGAAGATCCTAAACACCCCTGAAGTTGAGAGAGTGTTCGTTGGCTCCTTTTGGAATCAGCCGCTTCGGTTTGATATCAACAGAAAGTGAGTACATCAATTTGCCCTATTGAGTGTTCATGAGAAACAATTTTCTTGTTTCAATTTTTCTTTTGTTTCGAATCAACATAAATGTAAATTTAAATGAAATTGAACAATTTTACCTCGAATTAACTAGTTTAAATTGAATACCAACAGATAAGTGTAATCTGTAAGATTACCGTAAACGAAAATATACAGTGGGGGCAAAATAATACAACACGTTGATTAAATCGCCAGATTGCACATTTATAGACCACGTACAATTACGAAAATTGGACTATATATAAACAATAGTATAAAAAGATTAATAATATATCTAAAACCCACAAATATTTATTAGAAAAAATATATAAGAACATGTAAAATAAATACGTGAACAAAAGTTTACAACACATTCCAAGATATACATACATTAATACTTCGTTGCATAGCCCTTACTAATTATGGCTTCGAGACGTTTATATCATAGTAGTTCACTACCAGCCTTTTACAAGTTTCGGACGTAATCTTATTCCATTCTTCAATGCAAATTTTTTTGAGTTCAGCGATGTTATTGGGACCTCTCTTCTGAATCTTCAATTTCAATTCCCTCCACAAGTTTTCGATCGGATTCATGTCCGGGGATTGACTTGGCCATTCTAAAATGTTTATCTTCTTCATCCTCAACCATTCATTGGTTTCGTTTGCAGTATGCTTTGGATCGTTGTCTTGTTAGAATTTCCATCCACGTTTCAATTTTAACAAACGAACTGAAGGTAGGAGTTGCTCTTTCAATAACAAAAACAAAATAAAAACGTATATTTCCAATAAAGTTTGTACACAAGAAATGTAACAGCATTGGTTTTTAAAGATGCCTTATCATAAAATCCTTAAGTGGTAGGTAATCTATGCATAGTAGATGATATAACAGCAGTACCTACGGGTATACGTAAACATTCACATCACACAATGAACGTTAAATGTATATGGGGAAACAAAATGAAACTTCACTTTTTCAATGATGACTTAATAGGTAATCATTGGTGATACATATAAATTCTGACGTGGTAGGTATTATACGCATTTTAGTTGATAAGCGAAATATTTTCTTTAGGTACAGTTTAGAATTCACATCATTGCATTTAACTAACTTGGATGTTTAACATCCGAGAAAGACCGAAAAATGAAAATCATGAGAGTGAAAACTTAAAACATGAAGTTGTAATGGTTATTAAATTGAAATTGTAATTTCCAATTACTGGTTGACCGTTTAGTATGACTTGCTGATGATCGATTTAATTTAATCATTATTACAGTTATCTGTAAATATCATCGTGTTTAATATGAACGGACGTTGTATATCAGAGAAAAAGATTAAAAAAATAAATAAATAAAATAAAACAGAGTGCATGTCTCACATTATCAAGATTTAGATATTGATATATCATAGATAAGAAAAGCTGTAGTAAACTAAAGTTCTGAGGTTTCACGGACACTTAGTTGTAGTTCTGCTTAAACCAGTTATATATGGAGTACGCGTCAGACAATTCGTGCTAGGTAGCACAAAAAAATGAAAGAAATTCTATTCAATAACACAAAATATAGGAAAGTGAAAGCAAGGAAGAAGTAGAACGTCACTTTTAGCCGAAGATGGAGCAAGATTAGTATTCACCATCAGCACGCAGCCCGACGATCCCGCTCCCCATTACAGCGAATCCTTACTGACTGTATAGACAACACACGTGATATGGTCAAGGTGGGTGAATTGGGACCGGCGCGGAACATCCGAAACGACGGCGTGGAAATTCTTAACCTTCTTAACCTCTTATCTACCTGACTGGGTCAAACGACATTGGTAGTTTTTGCTGCTTATTCCTTTTCTGATCGTAGAACTACAGAAGTTCGGAAACTATTTTAATTATTCTTATCGAAAGTGTAAATTTCGATAAATGCATTCAACAGGGACGGAAAATTACACGTGATGCATTTAACAGAGTGCTGTAAAATGAACTCACAAGATTTTTAGGTCAAATAAAAGGAAAGTAGTATAAAGAACAGAAAGTGTGTTTCTATTTTTGGAATTCAGAAATAGTGTCACTGTGTTTCATTTTGCTTTCAGCTGCCAAAATAACATTAGTTGCGTACCCTGCATTTATGCTACACTACGTTTTCTTTGTAATATAACGTGTATCCTTCTCAACGTAGTTCCCTACCCTTCCTTTCCAGAAAAATTTTTTGTAATTACTTCTGCAGAATATTATATACCAAGATTTTCCAAACATTTATGATATTTTCCTTGTTTTTCTTTCTTATGCTGTCGTAAATGAGGAATTAATGTAAAATTTTTCAGTTCTGATAAAGAAAAGACACGAAGTCCCTGAAATACGAAACCAAAAATATCATTAATTAAGCTTCCGACTTCGTACGTACGCAGATTTTTCAAACTTCTAAAATTTTTGGACAACTGAAATTTCGTTATAACACATTTAACACGTTTGTTGCGATTATCCAGCCGGTGCAAATCTTTACTTTGTACACATAGGCACTAAAATACTTGAAAAAAATTACAGAACCTAACCTAAGTGACCCACCGGTGGGTCGTATCGCACTCAACGTGTTAAACTCATATTCCTTTTAGATATATGCTCTAAATTTAGAAAAATCTAAGAAAACTTTGATATTGAACTCTTGCTGATATTTTTTACTTTGACCTCTTCAGTAAAGTATGCTAGTGAGAGTATTGTTTGAATCTTTGAAAGTAACGGCAGAGAAAACGCATCTTTGAGAATAATTGCATGCCTCTTGGTGAACACATTTGAACCTGAAGCTCTTTTATTTGCGTACGGCTGTTATCGATATGATGTGAGCTGTATGTACAGCAAGGTGCTGTGTTTTAGGTATGGGGCTGAGTCAAGTGTGACTACCTAACTGCCTCTGTACTGCTCCGGGCGAGGGAGAGGCGTGAGAAAAGCAGCGCGTCGTAGGCTTGTTACTCGACATGTGCTACAAATAAGCACATGTGCCATAGTGAATGCGTGACAGCTTCTTTAGTTGAACATAGATACAAGGCCAGTGTGGGACACAATATGACGAGTAAATTTGAAAAAATGCTGGACATGAGTTGGAAACAAGTAGAACCAATCATTTGAAAGTGTTCAACTATATTCTTTGCAAATCTTCACTTCAAACAAATTACTGATGAAACAGCTAGTGCAAGCTCCTTACGAAGTACGTTGTATATGTAACAAAACTCGTCATTGTACTGATGCTCGTTTGATAAATTTAATCTTCGTGCTAATAGACTGGCAATCGTAACAACTTCGTCTGTCAACTTTATTGCTACTCAGAGGAAATTTCCTTAATAAACACTTTCCTGTACTTGAAAAATAGCTAATCAAATTATAAGTTTAGTTGCAAAATCTCACGTACATGTCCTTCAAGTAAATTAAAGTTTCAATAAACTAATGTCACATGACATCACTCTTATTCGAACAGAAGAAGTAAGTGAACAGATTATTCATGTTTTGCAACTATGTTGACGAGTATAAACATCAGTTAACGGTTATTTAAAGAAATAAATGAGATCGTTAACGTTTAGATTGACCGTATCTGTCGCTTATCTTGTGCAAACTCACTATGGTTGCTCTTGTAATTCCTGTCAGGCTGTTTGTATTGGCGACTTATCAGCGTCAAAACAAGCGTCCTGCTTTACGTTACAGGGATGGTTTGAATGCTCTTAGAGCAGAAGCTGTACATTATCACTTACTGAGCCTCTCTACTGAGTGAGCTACTAACCGAGCACTTCTGTTCTTAACTCCATTTCGTACGTCTCAATAACTGGTTAGTCCTTGCAATCTAATTCATTCAGGATTGATATGTGATAGCAAGATTTTCCAAGCACAGTGCTAGCAATCATGCCCTTTCGTGAAACGAAAGTGGCATGCATCATTCTCTGTGTTAACTCCATAGATGTGTTAACTTCATTCTCTGATGTTAACTCCGATGACACGAAACTCTGTCACAGAGCATTCACCGAAAGGGACAGAGTAACTATACAATCAGACCTCAACTGTCTTCTACAATGGACTGAAACCTAGCAAATGAGCTTCAACATTGAAAAATGTTCAGTAATGCACGTTGATGCAAATAATTGGCATTTCCAACACACGATGAATGACATACCTTTTGAAACAGCCCAGCAACAAAGAGATCTAGGTGTCATTGTCACTGAAAATCTCAAACATGACAAACATGTGGAAAAAAGCGTCAAAAATGCGAGCAGGATTCTTCGTTTCGTTGCACGAGACTTTCAATACAAGTCAAAGAACATAATATCACCGCTCTATAAAGCTCTAGTCCGGCCTCATTCAGAATATGCAGTGCAACTCTGGTCTCCTACCTTACGAAAAGATATTAATAAAATGGAAAAAATGCAACCGAAAGTTACGAAGATGATTCCAGAACTCTGGAATCTCAGCTACAACAGACGTCTTCAACGCCTTGAACTTATACCCCTAGAACAAAGAAAACTGCGAGGACAACTTATTGAGACCTTTAAGTATCTCAACGGCCTTAACAACGTTACCCTGGAAGGGCTTTTCGAAAGAGACGGTAACGTACGAACCAGATATAACGGTCAAAAACTATTACTGAGAAACTTCAAGACATTTTAAACAATGAACTTGTTTCCCTTTAAAATTGCCGCAACTTGGAACCAGCTGCCAGAAAACATAGTTTCTGCTAGCACTGTGAACACATTCAATAATCGTCTCGATAAATTTTGAATTACGAACCCCCCCAGTATTACATCCTACTAACTCTATGTCCCTAACTCCTTAAGGCTAATGTATGCTTGAGATAAATGCGCGTGACATAATTGCCTGTGCGTGAGTGATATGTGTGCACATGACTAAATTGACTTACGTGGTTAAGGTGTACGTGCATGACTGATGGATTTACTTTAGACGGCATGGGACTTCGATATTGAGCCAAGAATGGGCCAAACGGCTCGTTCCTGTTGCCGTATTCTATTTCATTCTATTCTAAATCTTTCTGCCCATTATCAGTCGCAATGGTGAGTCTGAAGAGTGTTAGGTTACTCTGGAGCTAGACAGAGATATAGCCGCAAGTGATTTCAGTTTTTGGTATGAAATCCATAAGTCATACGAAAATAATTCCTTTTCTCGGAAAATCAAATATTAGACTTGTATCACGGCGTTTGTTGAAAAGATAGACTCGTTCTGTAAACTATGGTAGTCCAAAATTCATCAATAAATATTTAAATCATCAAAAGAATTTGTACGGACCATTCACATACAAAAAAGAAGATATAACATATTGTTTTCAAACGAAAATTCAATATGTTTGGTGTTTCAAAAACTAATATTGCAATTGTATGGTCACAAACGCTTTGCGATAGAAACATTATTATGGTATGATGCATACAATAACGAAATCCACGTAAAAAAGTATACAAAACAGAAGAAATGACAGTAAATCCTTACAATGTTGGGAATTGTCCCTGCCTCTCTTGCATAATACAGAAAACTAGAAACAAATATCAGTTTATTGAAGCAGTTGGAAAGAGAAACGCGCTTCCATGTTTATGTTTCATAATTCACAGAGTGTTTGCTTCTCGTGTCTTCAGGCTGCTGGGCTTATTATTCAGATTTGTTTTGGTAGTTATTGAATAAATAATGAGGGCTTCTCCTTTTTAGCCTAGCACTGACCTTAGGCTTGTGTACGCAATTAATTTTAGTTAATAGCTTGGCGCCAAGCAGAGGCCCTTCATAGGAATACTTCAACCTTTGCTTGAGTATCGTAAAGTCCGTTCATCAATTCTTAATGAATGGATCAGCTTCATTTAACTGTTGTTTCTTTTTGAAGGAGTTTAATAGACTTGTTGTTCAACTTTTTCCTTCATTCATGTTTCCGAGAATATTAGATAATGATTTTAATTTTCAAGAATTATTATGTAACAAAAATTATATACTGATTAGTCAAACTTAAAAGCTTCAAAAATTTGTCGAATCACTGTTTAATTTTTGTTCTCGAGGCTGTTGAAGTCTGGATAAAATTAGAGAATTAATATCATTGTTTATTTTATTCAAAAGAAATGGAGTCCTTTGTTGGAGCGACTGCGTTCTAAAAAAAGGATGACTTTCAGTTTGTTCAGTTGGCTCTTAAAATGGGGGATTTAGTGACAGATTATGATATTATCGAATATTTGCATATGGTGATGATCTGTGCTGGGTGACACCGGCCAGGACATGGGCATTAGCAATAACAAGGGTAGTTCTGGTACGTGGAAGTCTGGCTTCAGGTTTGAACACATATGGTCCTCGTACCTCATCCAATTAGTGCAACACAAAACGAAATTATTAAGAGACATGAACGTTGCGAGAAGAAATTGAATTAAAAAGTGAATGAAATCGAAGCGTATGAGATAGGATTTGAAGCTGTGGATTCGTCAATTACACTAAAAGTATTGAATCGTATCATAAAAAGTTGAGCGTTGATGACCTTCTCAACATCAACAGCGTCCACATAAACTTGACGAACTAACAATAATTTGCAACATGGAATAACTTTGCTGCAGTTTAGCCAGTTATTATGAAGTGTTCAAATGACGGATTATTGACGACGATCCTGACATAGAAAAAAGATTACAAGTTCACCAGTTGAGGGATAAGGCACTTACCTGCTATGATGAAATGTACGAAAAAAGTTACCAGAACACTTCACACAGCGTTTTCATGCAAAAATAAATGATGCGCATTTTTTGAATAAATAACCACATTTAAAATGTCCAATTTAAATTTTTCTTACAAGAATTATACTATTTCACATATATTTATCAATTCGACTTGTACGATTTCATACACCACAATCTTTTATTGAAAATAATCAATCGTGTTAAACTGGATTTCACTGTACGTTGAGAACCACAGGCCTTTCCTGATCCAATTTCTGGATTAACTTGTGTTCGAGCGATATTGGATTTGTTACTAAATTTGGCATCCACTTCTCTACGAGAACGGATGTCCAACAGAATTTGGCTGTGGGTCTGTTTTGGCACGACCCGCGATATGCTACTTCTGCACGGGTGTGGCCGACGGGGCGCTTGCCAACGATCGCTTCTGCATGATCACTACCTCTACGTCTCGCATCTATACATTGGCGGCACCTGTCGCGCCCTTCATACTTTACCTTAGAATGGTTATCTACGCTGAGCGCATGTACACACCATCAATAAATTTCAAAAGATTACCTCATGAATTATGGGGAATACGGTCTTCTGTACTGAAAATGAAGCCTAGGTCCATTTCAATACCAGTGCAACAAATACCGCCCTATAATTTGACACTGCAAAGATGGTCATGTGTTAAATTATGTCTTGCCCCTATTGCAACGTAGGAAAGTAAAATTATGTTCCTGTGTTTCGCCCCTAGTCTCCCATCTTTAGAAGCTTGGGTGCGAGAAATGACAGTGTCGCGTCAAGAGGGAACCACCAAGTGTGTGAAGCTCTTGCACGGCAAATGCCAAAACGTACGAGTGGTGCAAAGTATAGGAGTAGTTCTAAGGAACAATCTAAACTCCAACCTTATGAATGATTGCATATTCTTGCACAGTTTCTTTAGATCTGTCTGTAAGATTTGATGAAACCCATTACTTTCCTTGCTGATTTTGCATTATGACCTTCCTATTTCAGTTCTCATGGCGTAATTCTAAATTTAAAATATCAAGTATTCTGTCGTTTTTACGATTTTGCTCTTCATACTATAGAACTATAATTGTTCAATAGTTCATGGCTAATCCAGTGAAGGCAGTTGTTTAAAGGCGCAATAAGAACTTCCTGAAGAAATTATGTGTCTTGGTGCTACTTTATTTTTTCTTCTTTGACTCGTATATGACACTATCTCCGTCAAAAATATCACTGTTTGCTGATGCCCAATAGATTTCTTATCAGCTTTCGTTTGATTCTTTAATCGTTTCAAAACCACTCTCCTTTTCTGTGTATCCAAACTCTGCTTAGTATCTCCAAGTGAACTTAACTGTGAAGCTGTTAAAAGTTTTGATAACTAATCGAATAAGAGAAGCAAAAGGTGTTTTTCAGCCTTGAAAAATGAAAACATTTTTTTCGTTATAATGGAGAATAAAACATTAACTGGTCTAGCAAGGATACTGACTTTAGATATGATAATAACACATGTGAAAGAGTTTGATGAAAAATTATAAACTGTATTGTGACACCACAAACTGTAAATAAAATTTTATTTCATCCACGCTCATCGCCTCAACCCCGTACTGATCGGCAGAATTGTAACAACCTTTGCTGACTGAACGCTCATCATTATTGAATCTAATTTAGTTAAAAATGATTTCGTTATTTCTTTAGTAACATTTATTACGCTGCTTTATGAAGCATGCAGTCATGCAGTCTTCCTCATTGTATTCTTTACTTGTCATACATATGATACCGAAAACAGCAACGCTGCGGAGAGTCTTTACTGGTCATACATATGACACTAAAAACAGTCACGCAGTGGAGAGGTATTGTAAGATTTACTATACTTTCTTGATCTGATTTGCAAGAAAGTTTCAGTATTAGGTGATATTTTTTCTCTAAATTCAGAAAATCTGAGAAGTCATTATGCTTTATCTAACTATGGGCACAACTTAATTCGTAGAAGTTATACAATAGTGATGTAATTCAATAACACGGATGCTTGAAATTAATTTTATGCAAAGCCTAGAT
>VCRD01003230.1:13640-34134 GCA_006783055.1 Trinorchestia longiramus | reverse complement strand
TGAAAAATTATAAACTGTATTGTGACACCACAAAATGTAAATAAAATTTATTTCATCCACGCTCATCGCTTCAACCCCGTATTCATCGGTAGAATTGTAACAACCTTTGCTGACTGAACGCTCATCATTATTGAATCTCATTTAGTTAAAAATGGTTTCGTTATTTCTTTAGTAACATTTATTACGCTGCTTTATGAAGTATGCAGTCATGCAGTCTCCCTCATTGTATTCTTTACTGGTTATACGTATGATACCAAAACCAGTAACGCAGCGGAGAGTCTTCACTTGTCATACATATGATACCGAAAACAGTCACGCAGCGGAGAGTCTTCACTTGTCATACATATGATACCGAAAACAGTCACGCAGCGGAGAGGTGTTGCAAGATTTACTATACTTTCTTGATCTGATTTGCAAGAAAGTTTCAGTATTAGGTGATATTTTTTCTCTAAATTCAGCAAATCTGAGAAGTCATTATGCTTTATCTAACTATGGACACAACTTAATTCGTTGAAGTTATACAATTGTGATGTAATTCAATAACACGGATGCTTGAAATTAATTTTATGCATAGCCTAGATTTCTGTTAATGAAGTTGCACACACTGGTGTGCATCTGTTATATAAATAAGAGAATGGATGACATCTTGCATCATTATTAAATAGTACGAGTAGCTTCCTATTTTATTGATACTTCGTTACTTTTCTTCATTCAGAGATCGTACAATTTGCGTTCACGCTTTCGTGGAAATATCTTCACCTTAATTTGCGATACTGTAGATCTAAAATCATGAGGTAATAGGAACTTATACCTAGATAATTTACTAAAAGAAAAACAAAGTTAGGTGGCGTTGTGTTTCTAAATGAACAGAATCTTGGGTGATAATAGATGGAGTTACAACAGTAGAGCTCCAAGAAATTCAGGAAAGAAACTGTAATATATATATATATTCTTATTTCAGGCATTATGTTTGCATAGACCACTGTTAGACAAACTTGACATAATTCAAAGCTTCGAGAGTTGTTCTTGCTGCCAAAAGACTTCGACACGAATGCTGCCAACTTAGCCTTTGCTTGGAGCTGCTAAATCATGTGTGGTCGGTACCCCTGTGTATATTGCAACATAGGTATATTCTTTTGCTGTGCCTGAGCAATGCTAGACAATCTGAGTCGCGGCTTTGTATCGAATAAGTTATGAGAAACCATGGTCCACTTCCTCATGTCGCTTAGCTTGTGGAGCAAGGCACAGAAGACCGTCTGTGGTATTCATCTTTACTTCTTAGACCAACGCAAACAATTTGCAATATTCTATCATATATAGCTTCCTCATGGGCGATTGGAATGCTTTTAGTACTAAATTGTACCCTCACAGGCAAGTAATAATTGTCTGGGTAATGAACATTTTTGAAAATGCTTCTCACTGCTAAGTCGATTCTTGATGATGCAAGTATTTTTTATCAAGTTAAATATTCTTCGAATAACTCTATGAAGTGTATCGCAAAAGCAGTGGGACACAAAAATGTTCAAGAAATACAGGAGAAAAGATGCATATTACCACTCATGATACATTAACTAATCATCTAACTTTCGTACTCCTTTTTCAAGTTGCCCTACTTTGCACTACGCTTAACACTGTGCACTCAAGAGTTATGAATTCTCTGTGTACCTTTAGTAATATCATAATTATGCACTACGAATCAAATAATAATTATTGTGTAAGTACAGGGTGGTTGAACCAGAAATATAATAATAATACGACTTTGCGAGTCGTATACAGGGTGTTCAATAATTATCGTTACAACTTTTTTGCCCACATTTATTAATTAAATTAAATTATACAAATCAAAGTAAAATAAACATGTTATTAAACCATTATTATTTCTGAATATTTATAATTTATTCAATATGCTTTCCATCAACGTCGATAACCTGCTGCAAACGTTTGGAGAATGCTTGACATGAGTCACGAATGATTGTTTAGGTATTTTTGCCTATTCATCCTCAGCTCCTTAGCTTCTCCCTGGTGGATTTTACCAATTTTGATGTTCGAGCTGTTCGAGGGCGACCTTGCCCTGGCCTATTAGCTACCTTCCCAGTCTCTTTGAATCGCTTAAGTGTTCTCCAAACCAGCATTCTGTTCACATTTAGTGATTTGGCAATGTCCCTTGGTGACTTTCCTGACTTATGCAACTCTACAATTGTTATTCTACTATTTGGATCTTTAGCCATTATCTGGTAAAAAGTATCTGGTAAAAGTTTGGATTATATTTAAGCATAAATAGAATAGTTTTAACGATAAATATTGAACACCCTGTAATTGTTGCTAACAACAGACCATATGTATGTGTACCGTGCGTCATGTGACTATTGTGCATCAAGAGTCATATAATTATTGTGTAATATGAGTCAGGTAATTATTCAACAAAAAAATACTGAGAGAATGACTGTTTCCCTCCTCCTCATACCCTTCTTTACAGCTACTGCTCGTGTGAGACCAAGGTGCGAGTGCGTGATTGAGGAGAGTTTGTGTCACTAAAGTGCCAGTGTGTGACAGAGGTGCGTTTGCGTGTTTGAGACGTACGTATTTGATGTCTAAACTTTAGACGGCATGAATCTTCGGTAGCCTCCCAAGAATTGAAAAATTAGCTCGTTTCTGTTACCATATTTTATTCTTCCATTCTTATCATTCTATTCTACGATCAGTTAAACTCAATGGACTGCCAGTTGCTCTGGCACCAAAATACGGTGGCATTTACGCTACTGAAATATTTATATTTATTTATTCGTGTACATACATAGCTCTAGCATAAAGAACACAGTTTAATGATATAATATTTTGTGACAAATTGCAAATTACTACAATAATTATTTGGAACCACGTCTTGGCATATGGGTGCTAAGGATGAGCTTACTTGCTGTACGTTAAGTACTGGTGGAAACTAGGACACGTTTTATGTACACTCCTAAGATAGAGTTATAGGGTGCAACTTCTTGCGCGTGTCCTGGCTCTCAGTTTTTAACTGGGAGTGGATGGTCATCCGACTCAAGACTTGATGCTCGGATGGTATTCAATGTGCCGGTTGAATTCGACTGCAGACTAACTGAAGTAGTGAAATTTTATTCGCTCGTAGGTTAGACACTAAACACTTGAGGTGTCTAAGCACCACATAGTTATGAGAACTTGGAATTTGTTTGGTTTAACAGGCGGAAATACTTAGTTAGATTTGGACATCCCTTACCACATGATAATTTTAGATCTATCTATAATACAAGATTTTAAACTATAATATGAATGCCAAATTAATTTATCTTCGCGAGAAAATGACATTTCAAATCACAATCATTCAATGTTCATGCTTGATTCCGACCATAAGGTATGCGCGTTGAGTAAAAAGTCTCGTTACGAGACCAAATAAAAAACAGCAACTCACGAAAACAAAGCAAAAAGACAAGTAATATTAAAATATGCGAGCTCGGAGAAAGTTATTTTCAGCTAGATGACTTAATCTCAAATGGGTACGAGTGCTTCTATACTTTTTAGGCGGGTTACATCATGACATTTGCTTTATTTTCGTGCAGGCTCGTAACGATCAGGCCTGGCATGAAGATGAGCACCAGATTACTACGGTGTCTAATATCATCTGGCGTGGCTTGCATATATCATCTCTAAGTTTGATTCTGAGCGCACCATTCCATTTCCATTTAAAATCGATTTGAGTGTCAGATGGCCCCACTATTTTTGTATATGTATCAGCAGTTTTAAAAACATTTGAAAACTTCCAATTGGTTAAATTCTCAACTTATTAACGACAACTATTGACTTGGAAAACCACAGACCGTTGGTCATTTGCATTCCAAGCCAATTATGAGATATCATAGGAATTTTACTTACAGTAGAAGTCTTTTTAACCGCCACCCATGGGACTTAGCATTTGCCGGTTAATATCACCCAAGTAATCACAAACAATTCACAGACACGCTAGACATAAAAGAAAAACACCATCGATTGCTTAAAGCAGTTAAAGAAAAAAATAATGAATAAATATATAAAGCTTGTCCAACAAGTGCCGATTTAAAGGAATTCTACTGCATATGTATCTATTTCGCTGCTTCAAGTAACTTCTACGCTTCACTATAGTCGAGCGGTACGCGGCCTATGCTTGAGCTGTACCTACATGTCCCTCGTTCGTGCCGATCGCAGTACTCGAATGTCTCCTTGTGACACAGAAAACAAGAAAGACTGACTATCTAATTGTTTCCTCAATCTTTCAGCTCATCCCTATCTGTTTGTATAGCCCCTACAAGTCACAAAACAGAAGGACGGCAACAGTCAGTGGGATCATCATCACTAGTTTAGATACGTAACGAATACATGATTGAAAATAAAGTTTCTCTCTTTCTTTCTTTGTTTACTGTTTAGAGCTTCATGTTTTCGTAGAAACAATCTTCAAGTGCACCATGTTTACGGAAGACGAGTATGAATCAGATTCTGAATGACGTCTTAATGACTTTGTTAACGACCGTTTCACAGCTAAACATCCTTCATCAAGTGAAAATAATGAAGCTGCAAACCAGCTCATGCCCGCGCGACATCACAGACAGCCGGATGTGCGAGCAGAGAGCGGAGGCAGCGAGCGCCCTGCCAAGTCTTCTCATCGCCACAAGGTGCTCGATGGCAAGCACGAAACAAACAAAAACTTTCAGGAAAAAAAGCCTCTACGGATCTGAGGGCAGTGCGAACTCGCTGAATAAGTCGCTCGAAATAACTCTAGACGACCAAAGAAGAATAAAAAACGTCTCCCACAACTGCCCATTCTTTTCTTCTCGCCCTCTGAACGGTTTTCACCAAAAATCACTGTTCGTTTATGTGTTTTACTTCGAATTTTTAATAATAGATATGTATCAAACAATCCGCTTTTATAGTCAGCTCGTCTACAAGAAGAACGATGAAACTCAAGTCATTTTTTCATATGATGTTGTTCGCACCTGCAGCTGACATTTCCGGAAAAAATACCAGTGCGGTAATCATTGTTATGGTTCTTGTGTACGAACTCTCGTAGCTCTTGTATTAGAGAAGACAACGTGAAATTGCACAAAAATTAGGACTGAATTCAAAAACGAACATTTATTATTGGAAACAGAATTAATGAAAGGGTGATCCCCGAACATATGCATGTCTGCCATTAATCAATAGCATTCTACCTGTAGAGAAAAACTCACTTCTATTTTAAGCATCCATTTAATCGAACTTTCGCCTCAGTTTCGTATTTTAAAGTTTTTTCGCTGAAAAAAGTGTTTAGCTACGTGAAAAAATAGTCGTCAGTGGGTGAAAAATATGGACTCGTATCTCAAGTCAGTGGGTTTCTGTAGGGTAACCGTGAGGGCATGTAGCTGTGAGTTGTCTTAGAGTTGAATTCAACCGAGTCAATTCTCCAGCGCAGATTTCATGTTCAAAAGTGAGCTTGTATTGCTTCGATTTGTTTACAGTAAGCTTTGCTATTATTCTGTGATTAGCATTGAGAAAACTGTAATGGACAACTTTAATAGCAAACTGTTAGACTGTCTTCATGATGATCTACAGATTGCACTTTGGATCCGGGAATTGTTTGAATGCCTAGTCAAGATCTAGCCTCTGATAGCGTACGGTTATCACAATGGATTCCGTTTTAGTTAAAATCACTATTCGATCAATAAATTAATGATTAGAGACTTGCAAAGAGAATATCGAAATACTTCAAAACCCGAACTCTAGTTTTCATTGACCTTGTGCATGACCTATTTATTGGGTTTAGAGGTGTGAAAAATATGTGTATAACTGTCTGGACTTCACAGCAATATTGCTTCATTTTGAAATGCAATTAGAGGTTAAAAAATTCTAATTGGCTCACCTTGACAGTTCCTATCAATCTTTTCTATATGTGGGAGGCAGTACCTGAAGCTGAACTGACTTCTTTAAGCTGAAGCGATGTATGTACATACAAACAAGCTGACTGTGTGCGTACAAATCTTTACGTGGTTTTCAACCCAGGAATGTTCGACCTGATTGAAGTTAACATTAACAGACGTACACTACATCATACTGCTAATTGGTTGATTTCTGGAAAATTTCCCACCTAAAATGAAGAGAAAAATCAACGCCAAAGGGGACAGTTGTAAAAGCAAACGTTTAGGAATGCGAAGATTGCATCTCCGCTGATGAAATAAGAAAACTTGAATTTAGATTCAGCTGGAAATAGAACAGAGAAAAATTCATTTGACTCTATCGTTTATACACGAAAACCTATTTATTTTACGTTCATAAACCGATTGTAACGCTTACCTCCACTCAATCACGTACACGTACACGTACACACACACATACACAAACAGAATCATTTGAGTAAATTAGAGAAATGCTAAATTCAGTAGCACTTCGGTCGTTAGCACCATTGATTGATCATTCTCAAATTTCATGTCAACAGTTAATATAGCCTTGTTTATATCTCATCACGTCGTTTAGCACATTCAAAAAACACCCACTGACAATAATTTTCGTTATTAATCTCTACTATGATAGTTTAGACCAATCTGTTTCACTAAAAGAGCATAAGCTCTGAGTCTGTAGCAGTAAGTGAGGGCAGACTTGGTTATCTGGATGGCTCAGAAGTTTTCGACATGTCGAAGGTGTTTTCAGTTTGTCACAACTGACAGTCTTTGAGGATAGCTTATCCAACATTCACAAATGAAGGCGTGCGCCAAAAGTATGCAGAGCAGTGGAATCGATGAAGGGCCCCACCCCGCACATCACTCGACACAAAGATGTGTTTGTTGCCAGCTTGGCTACTCCGTGAAGGCTCATCGCCCTGC
Source organism: Trinorchestia longiramus (assembly GCA_006783055.1). Taxonomy (NCBI): domain Eukaryota; kingdom Metazoa; phylum Arthropoda; class Malacostraca; order Amphipoda; family Talitridae; genus Trinorchestia; species Trinorchestia longiramus. The sequence goes on along the minus strand of VCRD01003230.1, from coordinate 27,289 downwards.
ATGTCTAGTTTGCATTCGCCCTCCTCGTACGATTGCCAAGGATCGTCAAAGACCCATTGAAACTGTCACAACTAGCGTGCTGTGTGTAATGCATCAACTCCTACTACGGCAGGACATCATTAATCCTACAACTTATCATGAGACAGATTCAGTGAGCCTGCGAATGTGATGTAGATCCCAGACTATTCATCATGAATTTTAGCGCCATCAACTTGATAGTGAGCTGAAACATTGGCAAACATCAGAAGGATGAACCATGCCATGGCCTAGGCTACGCTACATCGAAAAGTCATTCTCTCTAAGCCAAGTAGCATGTTGGGTAAAAGGAGCAAAATACGTTGAATGAAGTGCAAAATGGCCTCAGCCATGCATAAGGATTCAGATCACCATTGTTATCGCAATATGTGTGGCACGCCTATGAAATTAAAAAAAACATGAAGAGATCTTAGGACACAATCCATATAAATCATTTAGACCCAACGGCCTTGTTTCCCAAATACTCAAGAAAAAGTCGAAGTAAATTACCGAACCCTTGCTCGAAACTGGGATTGTTCCGGAGGATTGGAAGCAGGCAAATGGCACTTTTATTTTCAAAACAGGAACAAACAAGAACCCAATAACTATCATCCAAATAGCCTGATATCAGTCGTCAGTCTAAAATAAAAAGATTACTTAAATTCCGTCTAATAAAACACTTCCAAGCTCAAAATTTGATTATTGAAATTCATCACTAATTTAAAGAAAACGTAGCTTTCTCACAAGACTTTTTTGGAGAAGTCAATCGCATATACAACCATACAAAAGCTTTGCACATCCAGACTTTCAAAATGCCTTCGATGAAGTCCCCCAATAAAGGCTGATGACCAAAGTGGAAAGTAGTAACTTCAAAAGTACCCGCCCTATGTGTATATTTTAGGCTCGTTCCTCTTCATCATCTACATCAACGACCTCGACGTCGGAGTCTTCAGCAAGATCAATAAATTCGCTGAAGCTACGAGAATTTGTCACAGAGCGTTCAACGAACGAGACAGAGTAACTGTTCAATTAGACCTCAATCGTCTACTACAGTGGGCCGAAACCTGTCATAAAAGCTTCAACATTGATAAATGTTCAATGATGCACGTAGGTGTAAACAACCGGCATTTCCAACACATGATGAATGTGAATGACACACCTATCTCTTGGTTTCGTTACCACTGCAAAGTATGACGAACAAGTAGAAGAAAATGTCAGAAATACGAGCAGGGTCCTGAGTTTCATTGCAATAAAATTTGAATCAAGCAAAAAAAAACATTAGCGCTCTACAGAACGCTAGTCCAGCCATATCTAGAACACGCAGTGCAACTCTGCTCTCTTAGCCTAAGAAAAAATAATAACAAAATGAAGAAAAATCAGCGTAAAGCAGTGGTTCCTAACCTTTTTGTGATCAAGCAGCACTTGGAGGTCCCGTACAGTCGCCGCGTACCACCTGGTTCCAAAGAAACCAAATTCGATCAAATCAATGTATTTCCATAATTGTACGAGTAGAACACGCAAATCAAGTAGGGAAACAACAACTCAATATGTAGTATTAGTTGTAATATGTTGTATTGGTTGCATTTTATCTTACTTAATGCGCTAATAATTGGCACGTTAAGTAGGTGTACTGTTTGAATTTAACAATGGGCCGTTGGGACAAGATGGGTGGCGTGTATCAACAATTGGAAATCGTGGCCAGATTATCCTGTGTGAAGCAGTAAACAATTTTGTGAAGTAAAAAATGACAAAATAAAAATTGTTCATGACCCCGAAAGGGTTCGTGTACCACCTGGAATGCCCTCGCGTACCACTACGCGTGCCACAGGTTGGGAACCACTGGCGTAAAGCAACGAAAATAATTCCTGTACTTAGCAATTTCTGCTACGAAAGGCGTCTTCGGCAGCTTGAGCTCATCTCCCTAGAACAAAGAGACTGCGACAACTCATCGAGGCCTATAAATATCTCAATGGCCTTAACGATGTCACGCTGGGTCTTTTTGACAGCGACAATAGCGTGTAGACCAGAAATAAAGGGCAAAATCTAATAATAAAAAACTTCAGGACCTTCCCGGCTCGAAACTTTTTCCAGTTAAAATCACTGGAACCTGAAACCAGCTCCCTAAAAATGTCGTTTCTGCTAGCCCTGTGAACACATCAAATATTGTCTTAACAAATATTGGACATGACCCCCCCCCCCAATATTATGAAAGAACTAATTCAAAGTATTGATTCTAAAGCCCTAACTCCTGGGGTCTGTGTATGATTGTGGTACATGTGTTTGACTGAAATGTTTGTACGTAAAGAAAGTGCATGTGACTGAAATGGTTTGCTTGATTGAGGTGTATGTGCGTAATTGATGCCTTTACATCAGACAGCATGGGACTTCGGTGACAATTCAAGAATAGACCAAACAGCTCGTTCCTATTACCGTATTCTATTCTATTCTAAATAAGCATGGTTACACCCACTAGTGATATTTTAATGACATTTTTGCACGATTCTCCGAAACTGTGTGTTACTTGTACAAAAACAATTTCAGTCAATGGAAAACTTATAATGAATTTTGGTGTTCAAATTACTATGTCATCAATAATTGAATCCAATGGTACCATTTTTTCATTTTCATACGCATTATTCCTGGCATCAGTAGTAGTAAAACCGACGCCGCGTTAATATTACTAAATGTTTAATAAAATCACAAATTTTCCTTTTAACACCCTAAATGTTTGTTATATGTTGCTTGTTCATCGTTTTTTTTTCAGGCTAAGCACGAAATAAGAGCACGCACACGTTCTCTCTTACAACTGTATATACTCATATGTGTATTCTAACAGCCAAACGTCTTGTAGCTCTACTTGTCATACAAGTTCGTTTGAAATGAACTCTTTCCGTTTGGTCCATAAAAACAATTTCTACTACGAATAAATACTTATTTTAGCAGTAAGTAGGAAGTATGTAGATAATTCAGTAGGAGAACAAAAATCTGCGTTACATTGATGAACGTAGCTTGTGGTCCTCAAAGCAATAGTTTACGCACAGACATTTTCTTTATCAACCGAAAATTTCCTATGGTCCGGCTAGACATAGTTTCTAATGAATTCAGAGGGGGACATGAGTAATACACATACCAATTCCTAACTTTTTACACTGTTGTAAATTTATACATTGGTTTTGATAAATACATGAAGCGCTGAACATTTTGTGTGAATCATCTACAATAAATTTTAGGACACAACTTGCGATTCGCACCTCACCGATAACAGGAGCCTCGTTGGCAAAGACTTATCCTTTGCTCCATAGATGGTGCCACTTCCCAAAAACACCTCTTGCATTCCTGGTCATAGGGTTTTCTCCATAGGGTAAAACACCCTAGATTAGGTTAATCTGACATCTTTTGTGGGTATTGGGAAGCATGATAACGTCAGCTAAAATCGTACATTTTTAGTCCAGTTTCAGGCAACAGTTTCTCTACTCGTACCGTCGCTGTTAACATCTGGTGTTTTCAAGATGTGATAGTTAACTTTATTGATACGTGATGTAAGTGGTGTAAATATTTTTGGCAATTCAACAATTCTTAACTCATTTGGCCCAATGAAGTACAGCTTGAAAATTTTGTATTCATCGATCAACTCTGCTACTGAGCTTCAGCTGTTTGCATGTTTGTATAAAAATTACGAAACCTCAATATTTACGCTTATCTTATAAGCAATTCATTTATTAAAATTCTGAGTCGGCACTGCAGTACTCAGCTAGAATATACCTGCAATATAAGAAATAAATCCCTACACTCTTAGTTTACTGCATGAAAGAAATTGAAGTGCATACAACTCTATTATTTACATTATCAATATGATTACTTAATAAGGAAATGCTAAGTTCAGTACTATTTTGTACATACGGAGTTCTCCGGAAGTTTTCCGTGTTATTTACAGAAGGTGGAAACCTTTGATTCCAATCAAGTATGCAATCCAGATAGATTGGATTTTCAATTCTTGATGTTAAATTTTAAGAGTAGTGACGATGTTCTAAGCAAAATCCCTTCCTCTGTACTGCCCCTTGGAGTAGAATAGAATAGAATGAGGCTATAGGAATGAACCTTCTTGCCCATTCTTGGGTCGGATAATTACTTCGATAATTATTCGGTTGTTTACCCAAGTCCCATGCCGTATTTCTAGCCGCGTCAACCATGTCGGCAGCGGGATTCGAACCCGGGTCTTTCCGCTCGCAAGCAGATTCGCGCACCAATCGACCAAGCTGGTGATAGTAGAGGCTAGTAAGGTCGTTTCGATGAGCGTGATGGTTAGTTTTACTCCGGGTGTCCAGCCTTGCCGTGCGATGGGCATATATCTTTATGTACATTAGTTTACCATTAGCTAATACCATGTATTAGTCTCGCACGCTATGCATTTGGGCTTTGTAATTATAACTTATAGAGTAAAATTTGTTGCAACATATATACATTGCTCTTTTTCTCTGTCGGAACAATAAACAAGTAGGACGAGTGACTTCCTAGTGTAATTTACCCTAATAGTTCATAAGGATGTTATTGGCTGTAACTCACATAAATCATGACTGTAACTCACATAAATCATTTTGATTAAACACGATAGCCCCATGAAATTGATGAAAAAATTAATGTCACTTAAAGAATATCGCGTTATATGTGTATATATTACTGACCTAAAGGTTTAAGAGAATTTAATCACTATCTCACATGCATACCATGCACTTTGCCCAGATTTACTGAGAAAATGATTTATCAAATATTTTCGATTTATTTTCCTCACCCTCAATTGTTCCTGTGATACTGATTCATTTTTTTGTTATCAACTGAAATAGTTTTTCTTGGACCTGCTCCAAGTTTCCATCTAACATTAACGTCGGATTGAACTAACGGTAGAGAAATATTCACTTCTCGGGTATTTCATTTTTAGAGTAAATCTGACCGTGGATGCTTACGTGCGTTAAATTTTAGGGTAATAGTAATATGGCTCGTTGACCGCTCTCTTTACGTCAGTGTAGTGTCGGGCGTGACTCAGTGTCGTCGTGGTAGTCTGTTTGTTAGAAAGTTCGCAAAGATGTTCTCCTGGATAAACAAAGATGAGGCGAAGAAACGAAATATGGACGTTTACGAAACCGTTTTAGAGGGCTTGAAAAAGGTTTATAAATCTAAAGTGTTACCACTAGAGACGAGTTATCAATTCCACGATTTCCACTCGCCTGCACTTGATGATCCCGACTTTGATGCGAAGCCAATGATTTTACTTGTAGGCCAGTATTCCACAGGCAAAACTACGTTCATTCGATATCTACTTGAAAGAGACTTTCCTGGCATTAGAATAGGACCTGAGCCTACGACTGATGGCTTCATTGCAGTTATGTATAGTGAGAACGACGGTGTCATCCCCGGAAACGCACTCGTTGTTGACCCTAAGAAGCCTTTCCGTCCTCTCTCAAAGTTTGGAAATGCATTTCTGAACCGCTTCCAGTGTTCACAAGTAGACTCGTCAGTTCTGAAAGGGATCAGCATTATTGACACGCCTGGCATTCTGTCAGGGGAGAAGCAGAGAGTTGACAGAGGCTATGAATTCACTGGCGTTCTGGAATGGTTTGCCGAGAGAGTAGACAGAATTATTCTGCTGTTTGATGCTCACAAACTAGACATCTCTGATGAATTCAGACGGTCAATAGAAGCACTCAAGGGACATGATGACAAAATTCGCATTGTGCTCAACAAGGCAGACATGATTGACCACCAACAGTTGATGAGAGTGTATGGTGCGCTCATGTGGTCACTGGGCAAAGTCCTCAACACCCCTGAGGTTGCCAGAGTCTACATTGGTTCCTTTTGGGATGAGCCTCTGCGTTATGACTCCAACAGACGGTAAGTCTGCTTAAGATTTCTACAGTATTACATGATATTAGTGTTTTCCATGACATTTTGTAAATTTCATGGTAGCAAAAGTTGTTCCTCAGATTCAGTCTCCAGATCAGGGTTTGTGCATCAATGTAGTGGTCTGGTTTTGGCTGCTTAGATGTTGTGAATAGGTAGGATTAATTGCTTAGATGGTGTGAATATGTAGGATTAATTGCTTAGATGTTGTGAATAGGTAAGATTAACTGCTTAGATGGTGTGAATAGGTAGGATTAACTGCAAAGTTGCATAAACATTGAAATTTGGTTATGTTTGTTTTTGTTGTAAAAAGTCATTCATGGAGGTATTGGAATTTCTTCCGTACTCTGTATTGAAGGCTGAAATCATCTAATCTATGAGTTGTGAAAGAAATAAACTTACTTCATTAAGTTATATATAAAATATATGTACAATGAATTTTTAATGCTGACATCTTAAGACTAGTAATCATGCTTTTAGTGTTTTCCCTGTGATGTGAGGTAGAGGCTCATAGAGGTACATGTGATGATATTTAACCCATTCATGATGACTGGCAAGTAAACTTGCCACATCAAAGATGTTCTATAATTTCAAAACAATATTGCAAGAAACATAGTAAGATGCTGTAGCATGTTCAGAACATGTTCAGTAGTCACCTTGTTGTTGCATTCCATTTTTAATAATCACCATCACAGTATTGAAATTAAATCACTGTTTTAATGTGGCAAGTTAACTTTTCAGTTGGAATTGTCAGCATTAATGGGTTAAGTTGAAGGAAATAGTCAGTCAGTCAGTCTGTCGGGTAACTTGATTCCAAACAGAAAATATTTGACGACTGCATGGGTGTTTGAACCTCAAAACTAGGAACATGGACCTGTGATGTCATTATATTTGGCACCAAGTCCTATGCTCCACAGTGAGGCTTTTAAGTTTGGTATGTTGCATGTTCTATGTGGTTTTTATGGTAGTCCCAAACAGAAGCATAGTGAGGTAATACATGGATAGTTCGTGTATCTATAAGTAACTTGATGGGAAGAAATGCCTTTCAACTCATGCTAATCATCTAGCCATTAATTTGTTGATTTATTTTCATGATTTATGTTTCTGATATTTTTGTGTAACATTCACTTCTGTTGTAGAGTGTTATGTAAAATATATTTTTAAAGATGTAAAAATTTAAATCATGTATTGGCCATCCTCTTTTTGAATTTTGGTTTGTAGCTGTGTCATTAGAGGAGTATAGATAATACTAAAGAAGGGCTTCTCAGTTGTATACATAGCCTTATTGTCTCCTTCCTTAACTACACCTCTAGATGCTTCATGAGAAGAAAAGTATTACTACAATAGAAGAGACCTTTAATTTTTGATACTTGGGAGGTCATGATGTTCTTATTGCAAGTGCCAATGCCTGCCCTCTGACAACCTTGACATTTATTGAGTTACTCTTGCTAGGGATAGCCAACATGAAGCCTCTCGTGAATTAATTCTCTCCTCATATATTCTATATAATTCCTCGTTCATGAGAGAAAGTAGCTACAGACTTACTTAGAGATGTATTTGTCTGATGGCTTTGTGTGGTGTCATTGGTGCTCCTGTACGTTACATCAATGTGTTGCCATCAATTGAAGCTGCCCAGTATCAGTTGTTAATGCACTCCTGTTTATTTTTTTCTGGGTGGTGTATGGGAACAGAGTTAAATGTAAGATATTATTTATACAGAATTTTTAAACAAGAATTGTTCATACAGTAATGCAGAAATTTTTCAAAAATAATAGTTGGTTGACCCATGATTTTGTAGAAATAAAATGAATATTTTTATGTAAATATTCATATTTCATGGCATTAAGTTGCCACTTATGTAAGAATTCTTCCCTCCTATGCTGAGAGGCAAAAATATCTTCACGTTTTACAACATTTAATTGGCTCTCATAATTATTACTAATTCATTTTGTTTGTATATGAATCAATTAAGCTAGATCTGTCCCATTGTGACTTAGTTACTTTTTATGGTTAGTAGTTTATGGAGGTGATTATTTTTTATTCCTTAATTTAAAAAACTGTTCTGGAATGTAACAAGAATTAATTTAAGTTTCATTGTTAAAAGCACCTTCTATTTTTTTTACATTGCATGACACTACATCGTTTTAACTTCTGTTACAGGAGTAGTTGACTATTACTTGTGACAGAGTAGCGCTAGTAAATTTCATAAACGTAAATCGAGTCGCAGAACTACTAGTCTCGTAACTAGAGGCGGCATAGTACTTTGTGAACGTGAACGCATAAATTTATTTCCACTAACAGAGTGTCACAAGTTTGTGAAATATATGGCATATTATTTCCCCGGGGAATTCGAGCGAAGTAGTGTTCTAATGAAGGTCAGTAAGCGGCGTGTAGAGCTCCCACCCTGCCAGGGCTTCCACCCTAGAAGCAAGATAAGGCCTTTCAGTGTGTATTAATTTCCCTCATTCTGTCGTGCGGGAGAAATTAGCCTTTGAATCCTGTATCAACTTTGTGCTTTGAATTTTAATTACTCTTATTATTCACTATTTGGTTAGGACCGTTGCATTTGTTATCGTTAAGCTGTACAATTTTTTTTAGAGAAATCACTTTCGTTTAAAATACAAGCTTTTGACATTTATTTGGAACATGAAGACTGTAGACCAACAATCGTGGGCTGTTAAATTTGAATAGAGATTTTTTTTTAAATTGAGCTCAATGTAAACTAGCTGTCGAATACTGCGTTTACTTGTCAGTAAAATCCCACAAGAAGAATACGGTGAAGATTTCCGTTCAGCCAATTTTGTACTTGGGACAAAAGTTAAGTGCAGTTGCATAGCCGGAGCAAATCTTTACTTTGTATATACAGTCACTAGAAACCTTTGAAAAAATTACTGAACCTAACCTGAGTGACCCACCGGTGGGTCATTTTGCACTTAACGTGTTAAATTTGATTATCTCAGATCTTGCGTGTGATCTTTTGTTTAAGTATGCATATGTGCTCTCGTTCATTTCTTGCAGGGTTTGACCTCGACCACGACGGCACTTCACTCGGCATATAACGCGCGTCATTGTCATTATTCACATTATAATAGACGACTTTCTGCTAAGGAACAAGAAATCTTTTATGTGCTGAGCACTGAGACTGCGGAGGCACAGTTCCTATCATCAGTATGAGGACGATAAACCTCTTGTCACTTGTTGATGTTCACATTGTGTACTTGTGAGTGACAGCCTCGATGGCTGAAGCCCCTCCCTCCCGTGGCAGTGCGCTGTGCCGGCACACTGAGAACCAATTCTTCCCTGTGTTTGTGAAGCCGTTCTCTCTGTGCTGTGTTTGTTATTCCTGCTCCGTTAGTGAGCTCTGAGTCTGGCTAGTTTTGTGTATGCACCCACTTCGCATAATATTCTAAGGAATTTAGTTCTCTCATTCATTTAGACAATTGTGCGACTGTTTAAAATGTTTATTGATCATACTCGAACACATATTTGATGACTGTAACTTGGTACTTTGTACCCATTTACTGAGGAATTAATTATTCTCCGTGATTATCTCACATGATTTTCTCTTCAGCGTGTCTTGGATGCTAGCGATTTTCGAGAGATATTTGATTGTCGGGCTTCTCTCAAAGGGCAATACCGTAGAGGCTGTCCCTCTTGAAGTCCCTGGGAATGTGGCATTCCTCTAACATGCCTTGAGCTGCTTGAAGCAGATTTGACTGTGCGCTGGAGATTGTGCTTTGGTCGTTCATCTTTTTAAGCAGAGCTTATTTTCCTCTTCCTGCCTTCTGATTTGCGATGAAATAACCGACGTGTGAAATAGTCAAATTTTTAGAACGTAATCGCTTAACTTCTTGTTTTTTTTTCAGTTTGTTTCGGTGGGAGATGTCACTTGGTAGAGCATTGCTTGCTGAATGGGTCTACCTCTGGTTTTCAATGTAGTATAAATTATTACACATTTACTGATATTCAAAGTATTGAAATTATGAGTTTGATACGTTCATTTTTCCAGATATCAGTGGGTCTTGCGTTCACATTGTGACTGAAGTTAATCGGTCAAAAAATGATTGCTTCACCAACAACCATTCTTCACTGCTCTATTCTGTTCTTTGTGACCAAATAAAGGTGGTCCCTCACTTGCGGGTGTTATGCAAGGGCTATGTTGGATTCTTTTGCTCTTTTCGAGAGGCTTGCTTGTAGTATCAGTACCATCAGCATGCGTGCCTCAGTTATTTCAAAGCTGCTCAGGCTTCCTGCTACAAAATTTGCAAGTCTCGAAGCAAGAAACTTTGGTTCATTTAGTGGCCTTATTTTTTCTTGTTTCTCTTCTTTTTGGTTCTGCAAGAGACTTGCATGCTGCATAACCGACCTACTACAGCAGTGTTTTTGATGTCAATGGTAATTTTTTTGAAAGTTCGTATTTTGATTAGTACTGTCTATATTAACGGTAGTCATACTCTATGTACATATATAAAACTGTCCGTACAAAATCTTTATTGGAGCATTTCCAAACAGCCCCTGGCCCATGTGATACTTTATGATTTTTTTTATAGATCACGGACTATTGAAGAGCTTGCGGTCGTCGATCAACGAAATCATCCAGAATAAAAGCGATAATTCGTACACAGTCTCCCCAGACAACGTGTTCAGTGATTTTACCTTTCCTTGTTCCGTCCGCTGTCATGATTTGTCTGATTGGTAACTACTCTAGAGGCTACCTGTGTTGTTTTTTAATATTATTTAATTACCATTCAATAGAATTTGAAACGGTAAAATGAGGCGCTCATTTAAAACTTTCATTTAAACTCAACGTAAACTGACGTCAGAAATGTTGCTTTTCCTGTAGTTTGTCTAGTTAATATGAAGTATAGCGTCTATTCACCAGCTTGGTCGACTGGTGAGCGAATCTGCTTGCGAGCGGGAAGACCCGGGTTCGAATCCCGCTGCTGACATGGTTGACGCGGCTAGAAATACGGCATGGGACTTGGGTAAACAACCGAATAATTATCGAAGTAATTATTCGACCCAAGAATGGGCCAGAAGGTTCGTTCCTATAGCCTCATTCTATTCTATTCTATTCCTTCTGGCTTTCATGTGACCTGAATGATCTTCCCATTGTGGCAGCTGCACTTCGTCTCACGCATCCCGGAATGAAGTTCATGTCGACTTCACTATGGTCTTCATTCTTTCGATCGTGTCAGTGGAGATAATTAACTGCCGACGATCGTGAAGTTTCCTAGTATTGCTAACTAGAACGATGACGGTGCTGAAATTTTCAGTTAGGGCCTTGTTTTTTTCAGTGCCACTTGCATTGCAGTGGAAAAACATTTCTTTGTAGGTAAGTATGTTTGCTATGACTAGGGCTACTTTATAGCTATGAATAATGTTATGGCCGATAAATACAAACGATGGATTACCAAATTTGTGAGATGATCCATGCTCACTGAGGCGGTAACTGTCATGCAGCTGTGCCTGAGGCTGTAGCGTCAGTCAGGCGCTGTCGTACGAGTGGCCTAACGCCACGGAAAGTGATCAAGCAGGCGAGATTGACCTCAAGCATTGCCGTAGTGTTGTTGCTAGAATCTTATTAGTATTCAGTGCCAGTTACACCTTATTTTTTCCACTTGCTTTTTAATATTTCTCCGGTGTGTTGGAGGCTGGTACGCAGTGTTTCCGACCTCGCTCAGAAGTTGCTACTGTAGTCCCTTGCGTATTTCATTCTTCGAATTTCACCTTTCTGTGGTGCTCTCTGCACCACGTAAAGCAATCTCAGTGATAAAAGTCAGTTGAGTCATTTGTGATACCAGCTGAACGGCACGGCTCGGAACCAAGGACAGTTCTAAGCGCTTCTGCTTGCATCATGAACAGGACACTGTAATCTTGTCTGCTTCAACTTCGCACGTGTAATTGCCTAGTGGAATGTCAGTACATAATTATGAAATTCTATAATGTTAAAGAAATACCTTACGGCCAACATGAGAAACTACTCTTGTGTTTGCTACAGGTCTTCTGGTTACTATTCGTGATTTTATGATATGGAATAAAGGTAATAATTTATTCCACAATAACATTTTCAACAGTGGACTAAAAGTTTGAGTCTCACTTGTATTTTTTATCTTCATGAGCGAACGTACTTGAGTACATGTAGTCATGTGACCGTGAACTTTGAGTCTTTTCTTCCTGCTTCATGCGTGCTTTACTCTTCCTGGCTTTGTTTTATCTTATTCCTTATTCATACCTTTTTGTTTTAGTGCCTTTTTCAAGTAACCCTGAAATTCTGCATCGTATCTGTTGTGCATTGCTTAATCTACATCTCGAATGCTCGTTTCAGCTTCGCTTAACCTGACTTGTTATAAAGTACAATACATTTTCTTACTATCTGGCCAGTCAAGTGCTTGTGCTACGGAATCTTGACCTGCTTGTTCGATTTGTACAGGTTAGACACATGCAGAACCCCTTTTCCTTGAAGAGAATTGCCAAGTTGATGATAGAAAAGTACTGTTAAAACTTAAATAAGCACAGTAGTCTTGTAAATAAGTGGAGCTACTGTGGGCAGTGTGGTGTGGTCTGGAAATGAGGTCCCGCTGCTTACCTGCCTGCTTGTCGCCGCAGCAAGTTTTTTGCTGTGAAGAACTTGGATAGTTGAATTAGGTGTTGATGTTAGGAATGTCTCTTTATGTCAAGCAAGTTAATGATGCAGGCGATGGATTCGAGAAATCTTGAAAATGCTTGATATGAACTTTTAGAGATCAGTCTTCTTTCAACATAGGATTTTGAAGCAACTATGATCACTTAATCCAAGGCACGTCACAAATAACATCCAGGACGTATGATCAATTGTACACTGAAGTAATGAGCGGAAAATTATCCTCGAAGCACTTTGAGAGGTGTTTAACACGTTGACTCCGAAGTGGTACGTATGTGTACCACTCAGGTTAGGTTCTGTAATTTTTTCAGATCCTTCTAGTGACTATGCGTACAAAGTGAAGTTTTACACCAATCAGGCAATCGGAGTCAACGTGTTAAATCACCCCTGCGCTTCGTTAATGATGGACTTCAACTTAACGATGTGCGGGGGCTCTAAGACATTTGCAGAATATTAACGAGTCTACAATTAGGAATTTAATACTGTTGTTTACTTGATCCCTAATTTACGTAGAGCCTAAATCATGTGTTCGCTAAGCTTTTTTTTAATTTTTAGTGTGTTATTTCATTTCAAATAATATTTCCATCAAATGTGTAATTTTTATGCCGGTAAAAAATGAAGCTGTTCAAATTTATTTTACAGTTATTAAGCTTTCAGTAGCTCAATTATTGTGGTCATATGAGACGGTTAAATACAAGATAGGCTATAAGTTTCCACTCTTATGGTTCGTACTATATTATTTGTATATTTCGGGTGCTCTAAAATACGTGTTTGAATAGGGAGCAAGAAATTGAAATGGTGGTGGCGAGGTCAGGTAGCAGTGGCATGGAAGCAGTGTAAGAACCCTTATATTTTCTATTATCTTGCAATATATAAGCTTTTACACTCGTGTGTATACATATATATATATATATATATATATATATATATATTTAATCAAAACATTCCGCGAACAGCAGTGGGATTGAGTGGGAACATTTTCGATAGTTTTAAAGGAGATTACTTTTTCTTGCAGATGAAACAAAATTCTAAGAATTATGAGAAAATAGTTTTAACTACATATGTGTGTTCAATATGTTTTGTTCCGTTCGAAAAC
>VCRD01003229.1:33788-62138 GCA_006783055.1 Trinorchestia longiramus | reverse complement strand
TCTCGCTCGAATTATTTTATACAGAAACTTTTGTTCATGTTAGGTTGCTATATTGTGCCTGTATCTTAGCAATATTGCAGGATTATGGGAATTATCCTTGTGGTTAAAGATTTTGGCCTTGCATACTGGAGCAACCTTTTTCACGAGACTCCTTATTGTCTGTTCAACAATTGTGCTCATAATTTTTAGTTACTATATGAACCAAATAAGCCTTTTCCATCTCTAGATTTAATTGATCCTAAATCAAACATTAAAAATCGACTTTGTTCAGTAGATGAAACTGAGTTATTAAAACTCAAGTATCTTTTATAGAATTCCATGTTCACTGAAGCAACTTTTGCTCAGTTTCTAGTTTCAAAAATAGACCTTTTAATGAGGATTAGATTCCTTGTTCATTTTAAGGGATTTACTCTTTTATCTTTCTATAAGGTTATATTCCAGCTCTCTTGAATATTTTGAGATTAGACTGCCTTACTACTGCATTTCATTCTGATTAGCCGTGTCATTGCTTAGGTTTGCTACGGGTGATGCTTGTGTTTGTTTATGTTTGTGAAGATGTGAAAATTTAGCTCAACCTTCTCTTCCAGACACCTGGCGGTCCTGCTCTCAGCCTTCTTTTTCACCGCCACTTTCATCACAACCTTCATTTCAGCTTTTTCATCTCAGTTTCATCACAGCTTTCACTGTTCTCAGTTTTCATCTCAGCTTTCACTGCTTTCAGTGCTCATTGCTCTTACTCAGCGCCCAGCGCTCATTGCTTTCATCTTATCGTTGCCCTTTTTAAATCCTATTCTTGATCATATTCCTGATCACATCCCTGATCATATTCTTGATCCTATTTTCGATCATATTCTCGATCATTACTTCTAGTTCCAATCTCTTTCACTCGTGGACTACGGATGTCTTCTGTCCACCAGCCGCCTTACGGATCTACAAATAAACAAAAGCTGAGTACCCGTCTTGTCATTGAATTCCCCAACTAGAGGTGCACCAGTCGACTCCCTTAACCTTACCTTCTGAGAAAATGTTATAAACCTAATACTGGCCATCCAGCCACCACCATAAAAAATAACAGGTCACTTAGGTTAGGTTCTGTAATTTTTTCAGATCCTTCTAGTGACTATGCGTACAAAGTGAAGTTTTACACCAATCAGGCAATCGCAACAAACGTGTTAAATCCCCTAACTGGAATGCTGCCAGAATGGCATTCAAATTAGGGAAACTATGGTCGGTTACTATGCATTTAGGAGCAAGAGCTTTACCTACTACTTTTCTGTAAATTACTAACACTTTCGCGCATATCAACAAATTGTTTGAATATGTTCATTTTGACCACAACTGTGATTGTGATGCACATTGAGGTAAATATGATATGATTTTTATAGCACGGTGAACGATCAGGAATGCGTATTACGTTAGGGAAAAAAAGAGGAATGATAACACATGAAAAAGTGCAGTGAAATAGTCTAGCTGTACTCGAAAGAATTGATGAAACGATGCGTTATGAGGAAGTTCTTAGCTTTAATTTGATATGAAAATGAAGTTTGTGGAATGAATAGATGAGAAATTATTACTTAGACCGGAAGGTATAAATATCGTTAGTGGAGTCCAAAACTGATGTCGAGGATTGACGTGTCCCGTGCTATTAAAGGTTGATGGTAGGAGATTTTAATTTACCCACGGCAAATGTCTATGTTATTAGCTTCAATTTGGTATGTAAATGAAGTTTGTGGAATGAATAGATGAGAAATTATTACTTAGACCGGAAGGTATAAATATCGTTAGTGGACTCGAAAACGGGTGTCAATGAACAGCGTCCCCCCAAGTGCGGATGGTTAAGCAAGGAGGGTTAATTTATATTTATGCAGTGAGAGGAGGTTATTAGCTTTAATTTGAGACCAAAATGAAGGTTCTACGATGCATATGACGAAAATAATTAATGAAACTGTTCGTTTCAAGAGTTTTTCTGGGGATCTCAAGATTTTTAAGTTCGGGTCGAGTTCGGTGTCGAGATTTTCCCTCCGGTGAACTCGACCCGAAGTTAAAAATCTTGAGATCTCCAGAAAAAATCTTGAAACTAACAGTTTCGTTACTTATTTTCGTCTTATGCATCGTAGAACATTCATTTTAGTCTCAAATTGAAGCTAATAACCTCCTCTCACTGAATAAGTATAAATTGATCCCGCTTTTATTACTCTCTGTCGGATGAACTGCCTCAATTATTTTCAGAGAAAATCAGCGATACAATCAATCAACATAAATATAAGCTATTATTTTGAGTTTACTTCGTCCCTTGAATAACTATTCTTCTTTTTATGTATATATGTATTTTTTATATTGTCGACGGGTATATAAATGAATGCTTCTAACATTTTTGTTGTATTGTGGAGCCACCGTAGTCGAGTGGTCTGCGGCCCGTGTTCTGTATCGGGTCTCTGCTTGTGCAGAAAGACTTCTGCGGGTTCGAAACCCGGCAATGAATACGAGCTGTTTCTCATTTCACGCCGTGAGCTCGCACTTATCGGTAAGACCTCAACTCCCCGCCCATGGACACATCCCAGGATCGTCGCATGGAGCTCACCATCATCCTTACTCTAAGAATGTTAACCTTAAGAATTTGAAAAACCAATGTACTAAATGTCTATGTACTGTGTACTTGATTGGAAATAAAGATTGTTTTTTTTTATTATTGTTCCACGTGTCAATCAGACCCTACCTCGTTGAAAGCTTGAGTTGACACTGGGAGGAAAGCGCTTCATTTTTAAAAGAAAATACGTCATTTTAGGGTAATTCAATTTGACAGGGTATGGTATGGTGTAAAATAGGTACAACGTGTCAGGTAATTCTCTCAGGTTCAGGTAATTCCCTCAGATTTGAAAAATTGCTCTAATATATAATATAATGGCTTCTTGAATCTTAGACTTTACCCCACAATAATATAGCTCCCTAAATCCAGATTTAAGTTTGTGGGCATATGTTGTAGATATGTTGAATAGGGTTCTTTAATTGCGAAGAGAATTGAGACACCGAAGTTGTTCAGCATCACTAGGGCAATTCAGCATAGCATTAATGTACTCGTAATTTTGCACTTGCACATAACGAACTAGAAATAGTGAAAATGACTCTGATATATTTAGAATGTTTTCATCAATCTTAGTACTTAAGAGTAATATAAGGCAAAATTTAAGGGTGTAAGAAGTAAGTTCGTATAACTTTGAGTAACTAAAATCTGAATCTGATGTCAACTCAATCGCATTGTAAACAAACCTCTAGCGAAGGATGGATGTGGAACGTGTTGCTCCTGCCAGTGCGGCCGGCATCATAGTTATTGTTACTGTTTTTGGAGCACTTTTTGCTTTCATATACGTGTCCATTTTTCGAAATGATCAACAAGACAACAAAGAAGGTACGTTAGTTGGTAGAATAAACGCTTGTAGGGAAAATTGGTTACATTTTGTGGTGATCTTAGTTTGATCAGTGTATACGTTCCGTGTTTGTGTGCTAAAAACTTCCAATCTCTTCTTAATCTGTAATAGTGAAAAACAAATTAACTGTTATAGTTTGAGAATTTTCTAACTGAGTTAGGTTTCATTTAAAAATTATTTA
The DNA here is from genome assembly GCA_006783055.1 of Trinorchestia longiramus. Classification (NCBI taxonomy): domain Eukaryota; kingdom Metazoa; phylum Arthropoda; class Malacostraca; order Amphipoda; family Talitridae; genus Trinorchestia; species Trinorchestia longiramus. The sequence goes on along the minus strand of VCRD01003229.1, from coordinate 58,532 downwards.
AGTTTTAGCAAAAAATTATGAATGACAAAAAATTATACATTTTCTAAATAATTTCACTCCAGTGTTTATGTGTAATGGGGATGTGCTTGTATTGCCTGCCACTGTTTGTGCCTTTGACAATTAGCTCTATTCAGTCTCATGGCAGCATCAGCTGTAGGAAGGTCACCCTTATGTGTTGTGTTGCACTGCATAGTGCAACTACTCACTATAGTTAATGCCCTACTCACTATAGTTAATATCTTATGTGTTGAGTGTTGCACTGCATAGTGATTCAGATGCCCTACTCACTATAGTTAATATCTTATGTGTCGAGTGTTGCACTGCATAGTGATTCAGATACCCTACTCACTATAGTTAATCTATAGTGGTACATGTACCCTTAGGGACTCATTTGCTTTTCTAAAGGGGTACATGAAATGCTAGCAATTGAAGAGAAATGTTTATATTTGATTTATTTCTGAATATTTATGCATATATGTCAGTGAATATATTTGTTCAAATATCTTAAAAGTTCAGAGGTACATGCTCATCTGTGAAATACTAAAGGAGTACATGGTCAGAGAAAAATTGGAAACCACTGATCTAACATATGCATGTGTTCTGGCCTGTTAATAATTCTGAGCAACAAAAATGTAAGATCTAGTCTACAGTATGTGTATTTTCAGCTCCACAAAAAATAGAATACATAATATTAGTGAAATATCAATAAAATACTCCAAAACTTTTTCTTGAGATTCTATGTATAATTTCCTTGCAGAAAAATCTGCTGAGGAAGATGTCACTCACGTCAGAAGTACCGAGACGCACAGAAGGAAACCTGCCACTGTGAAACCCTTGAAAAAGATCCATAAGAGTTCAAAGCAACATCAGTTCAGCAGTCCTTGCCTTGTGTCTACATTCAAAGGCCACACTGACTGCATCACCTCAGCTGCCGTGTCTGCTAATGGGAAAGGCTTGGTTACGGCTGGACTTGGTAAGCAGTGTTGAGATGAAATTCATTCATGAATTGTTTCAATGATGTGCTGCACAGTGATGTGTGGGAATTCATTTATGAATTAGGTTATTGATGTGTAACAGTGATGTATGGGAGTTCATGAATGAATTGTGCCTATGATGTGCTACACAGTGATGTGCGTGAATTCATTAATGAATCTTAGTAATAATGTGCAACATAGTGATATAATAGAATTCATTTATGAATTTTGACATTAATGTGCAACATTTGTTGTTGGATGCAATCAAGATTCCAAAGTTTACTAACAAAATGGACACTGTCAAATGCTGCATGTATTTCATATTTTGGTATTTTCTAATTCTCTTGTTATGCTTGACTGAGGCAAATTATCTAGTGGATCATTTCTGTTATTAGACTCAACACATTTCCTTTAACCCTTTCATGCTGACTGGGTGTATATGTCCCAGACTAATTAAAAAAGTCAATGTGAAAGGGTTAATGCAACTCTCTGGTGGTTCACACTGCTTTTTTCTGCTGCAATGTAACCCACTGGTGGATAACTGATAGAGAAACATGAATATTTTTGCATATGACAAATGAAAGTTCATACCTCAAAATTATTTTTAATGGAGTATTGCTTAAAAAAGGTTAATTATATATAAAAAAGAGAAAAATAAAAGTTTACCGAAGTTATGGAACTTACAATTCATTTATTGTGAACATATAGCTAAAAACTTCTTTCAGTATTAATGCAAGGAAATGAAAATTACAGGCCATGTTTTACATTGAAACACAGCAGGCAAAGCTATTGAGTGCCATCACACGAGTTGCAATAAGTTGAGGTTTTTTCAACCTTGATTCTGGCTTCTTTAGAGCTTTTATTTGTTGCTAGCATTTCATAGCAGCCTTGCCTTCAACTTCCTGGAGATGATGTTTATATGTTCCAGAGATGTTCAGAATACATTTTCCTGGTTTGAATTTTTCCTAGGTAATACCACAAGTATAGGAAAGAATAATGGATTCCTTGAATGCATGGTTGGATATTTTTTTGTAGTATGGCACCTATTGTGTAGTACCCAAGCATTGACTACAGATGTACCTGAAATTATTTCAATGGCCACTTTATTGTACTTTTTTGTTTTCTTGAGAGATGGATAGTATGATGGCATTTGATCTGATATGTCAACTCCTTTCTGGCACGCATTGTAGTCCAGGACACTCTGAGGCTTCTTGACACCAGTACCCATCTTTGTAGCTTTGTCTACCTGTGTTCATTAGAGTGGCATTACATTTGAAAACTGTTGATACTGTTAGAAGATTTATTGTATCTTTACACTTAAATATTTTTTACTGTTTTCTTATTTTTTGTTGCTGTGGTTTCCTCCTTTAGTTTTGCATTTATCACTGTTTTTGGAAAAATTTGTCTGTTGTTACAGTGTCACACATGTGTTTTTTGTTATAGGAGACATTCAACTAAGAAGATGGAAGTATGGTAATTATCTGCCAACAGTTACTCCCATATCCAAATGATTTGCAAGCAGCCTTCCTAAGTGCTACTTAGAGGAGTAGTTTTTCCTTCAGCAGAATATAGCAGCAAGTTCAGAGTGTAGCAATCAGGAGTACAAGTTTGAAGCCATGAATAGTTTGCATATCTTAAAATGACACACTCTCTAATTGGTTTGCATACGTTGAAATAACACAATCTCTGAATTGTACCATACTCTCATCAATCACATTAGGGCCTGATTGATAGATTGACTGATATTTTACCAGTATCATATCAATCATTTTTCTAATTTGTAGTCTCTCCCTACATTTGGTTCCTCATTGTTGTTAGAATATAGTAGTTGTAAAAGCAAAAGGAAGCAGTCGCTGGTTGTCATTAATGAAACAAGTTCTTGGTTATAGACTGCTTTTTGACAAGTTTAGTGGAATATCAAGAAGTTGAACTATTATCAAGGAAATAATGAGGTTGAAGAACTTTTCCATTTCTTCCTTACTTCATGTTGTCTCACATGTAGATATTTTTGATCAGCAAAGTGATTGGTGTCATTAACAATTAGATTTAGAATTTCATTAGTTATCAGTTTGTAGGCACCAATTTGTTAAATTGTATTATCCATAGATAATGAATCTGTTCTCAGAAAAGCTCTTCTTTATCACTAAATTCATGCTGCCTAGTTTTCCAAGTCACACTCTTCCACTTGGCATCTGAAGAAGGGGCTGTTTCATAACAATTTTCTTCCACTCTTATGTTTGTTTTATTTGTATTACCATCATCAGAGGTATTGTCTTCACTAGATATATTGTCCTCTGTTTCTGAAACAATATACTCTGAATCACAAGTGTCTTCAACAATCATTGAAGGGCTATTTTTTCAGAATTGGAGTCATCTTATTTTGACCAAATTACTTTTTTTCACTTATTAGTAACTAAGTAGATATGTATAATTTACGTTTATTTAATACTTTCCTTCTAAATGGTATTCCTATGTAGTTCAAAATTTCTTCAGACCGTACGCTCTTCTTCTACAACGTGCGGGATGCCTTTTCTCATGGCTCCGCCTCCGTGCCTGGCACCCGCAACAACATCCCATTTGATAGCGTGTCTCGTCTCTGTTGGAGCCCTGACTACACGGCCATCGTGGTCCACATGGCTGACACCCTCACCATTGAGGTGCTCAAAGGCACCAAGAAGCCTGATGGAACTCTCACGGGGCTTGAGAAAGTTCGCGAGTTCCCTAAAGTAAGTGACGGGACTGTAATCATCAGTAGTGTGTGAAGAAATGTTTTGGTTAACTGTAGGCTGTTGGTAATTACCAACGATTCCTGTTCATGTTTCCAAGGGGAAGCCCGTGGCAATTGCAGATGACTGTCATTGTTGGCAAACATTTTATTCTCTTCATTAATTTCTAACTATCTTTGCATTTTTTGAGTTAGGAAATTAGTTATGACGTTTAGTACCTGCTTCTCGCTGCATTTAATAAAAATGATACAAAACAAAAAGGTTTATTTTCACTAATGTTGATACCAGAAATATACAACATGGCAGAAATACATTAATTGATGTTGCCACCAACAGACAGTGGTTATGTTTTTACTATAAGTAATTAAACGTATATCCAAGTAAGAATAATGCCATGATGACATACAGTAGTGTTGACAAATAGAAGCATAGTATGGAAACAATACAAAAATTGTAATTTTTGGACAAATAATCAATGAGCTTGAAATGCAAATTTATTAAGAATTTAAGAGTCAAGAAAAGACCAAGAGAATTTAATTTTCTTAAATGAAAGTGTTTTAGAGTCCAACTCCATCATCAGTTCAACTACCAACTTCAGATTCTGATTCACTTACCTTAGGCAAATAGTTTTGGTATTTTTTCCTATTTATATGTTGAAATGATACCTTGGTTAGTTTACCAAATTACTTATAATGCATTTGATTTTTTCAGATGTTAATGATTTTTATGGTTAAAATGTTCATATTTTAAGATTTTTTACAGCTTGTTTTTGAAAGTTCTAGTATGTAAAATGTATTGAGGTTTCAAGTGGCTTTCTTGGCTCTATTGTTTTTTAGTGAGTATAGTATGATCTGGTATTTTTAGTTTTGATCAGGAGAGTAAAGCATCTTTGATGTGGTATACTCTTGTTTTTTCCCACAGTCAAAAGGGTAGTTTATTTCAGGAAATTTATTTAGGGGAATGATAGAAAACATAAATTTTCAGGGATTAACATTTTTTGGCTTGAGCTTTGCAGCACTTGGACCACTCAGGCCTGCTGATGTTAAGGAAACAAAAAAATATTCCCAATAGTGTGACTATAATAGATCCATCGAAATTTCCATTCTGCTAAGACAACACTATTATTTTTCTAATTAGTATTTCTTGCATGATGAGGCTACTTGTAGAAGGTGAAGATATGACTTGGGTAAAAGACCTTCGAAAATATGTTCATTAGTTGTATTTCATGGTGTGTTTGGCATGTTAAACACTTAAGAGTGCTACTTCACACTCGTATGTGTAGCACTGATGTATCCTCATTTGCCAGGTCTCACCCTTGGCGTATTCTTTCTGTTGCTGCAAAATATGTAGGTTGTCCCAGAAACATGACCTCCCTTTTTGACTGTCCATTACCCGTATATTTTGTTTTGATTTAGGCGTTAATTGACATACATAGATACGACTCTAATGGGTTAATTTAAAGATATTAACATTAAATTGAAGAAAATTAAATGTCACAAAAAAACGTCAATATTCTCTCCTCCTAATGGTAGTCAAAGAGCAGGCACATTTATTTGGGGTAACCTGTATAAATGTCATGACCTGCAAGTAAAAACCATGAAAGTACGTAATGATTTTTAAGTTTTTCAAACTGTTACAACTCTGTTATAATGTTTCTATTTTCAAATCGTTTGCTGTAAGTTATAAAAAAAAGCTTCGGGAAAATGCCAGCTGAAAATACTGTGTTTGTAAATGCTTAGTTTTACTTTCCCTGTTAATCTGAATTACTTTCATGCCTCACAATTACGTGTAAGTGAAGCTGTGATCCCAGTGTGTTTTCTTAACCCAGGCATTTGTGTTCGCATGGACGTGCTTCCATAACTCAGGTCTCTGTCTCATGTGCAGCCGTTCCCTGAGCCGCTGGTGGGGCTGAGTGTAGCTACAGGTGGCCAGTTCATCATGACTTGTGACGTCAAGAACCAGTTGTGCCTCTGGGACCTCAAAGGAGAACTGCTAACCAGTGTGGACACCAAGCAAGGACACTCCTTGAGTGCCACGGTCTCTCTGGACGGCAGGTTCATAGCTACCTCAGGTAAGTTGCCTGATTCCTTTAATTGTCCTGTTCTTCTTTGAATGATTTCTTGGTTCAAATAGAAGAAGCGTCCCTCCATAGAGCTTGAGCCATACATATATGCCAGTAGTGCGCTATTGGTTGGCGGTTTTCATTTAATTCTTGCTCAGCTTGCGAACTAGGACGGTAATTATTGTTTTGGAGTTTTAGATTTTTTGAAAAAAGCAAGGAATAAAAATCATTATTTCCATCTACTCACTTTCTGGTATGATGCTCTGGATTTTAGGCAATTTTTCAGTATTTCTGTACGTTTTCAACATATTTGTATTTATGCATGCTTAGACACCCAACTATTAGGAAAGTTATTGATTTCAAATTTGTGGCACATCTATTCGTGACTGTTGCATATATACTAGAAATCTTATAATAATGATGAAAGTGATATCACATTATTATCATGACGTAACAGATGGAGTGTTCTTTGAATTATGAGACTTGTGGCGCGATACGATCTGAACCTTTGAAGCGCTAACAAACTTTATTCTTAGTACTACTTGTGGCTGCGGTGAGTAAACCATCAATATAAAATTAAAATAATAATATAATACTTTACCACCACGTTTACCTATTCTGGTTGAATTTAGGGAATCAGTTATTTTTTGCAGAGTGTAAATTTCGGCATTTTTTCAGGCTTTACTCCGGACGTGAAGGTGTACGAAGTTCTGTACGAGAAGGGTGACAACAGTTTCAAGAGTTTGAAGAAATGTTTCGACTTGACGGGTCACAACTCCCGCGTGTTTTGCTGCAGCATCAACACGGACTCCACGAGAATGGCAACGGTGTCCAAAGACGGCACCTGGAGACTTTACGATACTGCTGGTTAGCTCTCGACTTGCTCGTGTCCTTCACTCAGCTGTCTTTAATATTTTTATGTGTGTGGTTTGAGCTATTAATGAGTAGGGCCTAATTTAATTTTCTTATTTTTGTGTGTTTCTATGAAGCTAATGCGCCGTTCTATGTTTAAATGCTATGAAACAGTTACTAGGGAACTGTTATACCACGTGCTGCATGCAACACTTTTATAAATGTTTTTCATGCAAGTGATCTCGTTGTCATAGTGATCCCACTTCGCAACCACGGTCCTGGACAATGACTGTCTCGTAGTTGATGCTATAGTAAAAATGAAGTAACAGAATAAGTTAGCAGCATTTAGTCCCACTGTAGCGCATCCATAAAAACATTACTAATCTTTTGTGCTTGCTGATAGTTGTACTCTTGTGAACAGTTACTCTAACTTGGGAGTTCAGAGGTACGCTAACCTAGTGTGTAAAGTAGAGTAAGGGCATTAATGCTAGTACAAAATAACTATGTAATTATCGAGAAATTTTTATTTAAAACTTTAAAGGATAACCGTAGTAGTAGTAGTAGTAGTAGTAGTAGTAGTAGTAGTAGTAGTAGAAGTTGTAGGAATTGATACACAACTCCATAAAATTTGATTTTATTCAATATGGTTCGCTACATTTTACAACCGCAAAGGTTTTTGGGACTGTCTTTGAGGATAGCATGCAGTCTCCCTTGGTATTTTGTCTCATTTTATTGAACTTGCTTTTGGAGATTAAATAGTGAGTGTAAAAATAGAGCTTGCTTCTCTCATAAAAAATTGCTCTTGATAAAAATCAAGAACAATGAAATGTGGTTATGCGGAGGCTATTCTTTGCAGTTGAAGATTTTTATGTCATATCTCTCCGCTACTTTTATATTGTCTGAACAATGTGGCTCGTCGTTCCATCCTGTTGAAGAGTCTAACTGTCATCACCATAGTGTTGCGTTGCTCCATCTCATAAATACACCTACCAAAATATCCCCTATGTAGAGTTCTCAGTAGATTTTCACTTTCTAAGTCAAACACAAGAAAGGACTAGCCCGTGTCTCAAATGGGAGCTCGAATCACCAGTACAGCTCGTTTTTGTGGTCTGACGACTAACCGGCATCAAAGAAATTGAAATTATTTGACTTGTTGGAAGAGCTAAATATTAAAATGATTTTATGTACTTACAATGAACAGTTCGTGACTTGTAAGGATGAGGTTTGACCGTTTGACACTGTATAGTTAATTCATTTCAAGAACAGCTTACTTTTGACAAGCTTCTATCAATTGTGGCTGCAGGAAGCTGTCTTCCGGATCTATCAGTGACGTCTTCAGATCACCATAACATATTCACTTCATGATTCTCTGGTCGATGTTTCCCCCAATATTTATTTTTTTCGGCCATCTGTGGTCACGCCTCAATATCGTTCACGCTTCTAATGGGTTTGGCATTCAAGAGGTGCGGGAACGGTAAAGCTTGTTAAAAAAGAAAGAAAATTTTCTATTAAGAATCCGGTGACTTTTTGTGAAACATTTCATTGAACTCGTTTTCACGCTTTATAGATTCAATTGAAAATAGACCTTTTCCGTGGCTCTCGATTATGAATTTTCCTTTTTACAGACAATGTAAGAAGTTGGCATAGTAGTATATTATTTTCTTAAGTAGTCGGTATATTTTATTAGCCTACATATATTACATTGGCTTCACTTGTATTGGGCTCAGATTTGGTATTCAAATAAGTTTAGAAGTTTTTAACAGTATTTATGCCCCACTCTTTCATTATAAGTCTAGTAAATTGGAAATTGCAGCAATAATTACTGAGTTGTATATTGGTAATACCATCCATACCGAAGTAAATAATATAAGTACACAAGATACGCATTCATCTCATTAAGCATCATGTATAAACTAGTCTAAAAATACTCTATTCATTATGTACCGAACAGTTGACAATGATAGACAGGCTCCACTGCCTAGAATGTGATGGGTCACCGTCTTCTACTAGACGATTACGAGCTGTGTTAGGTGACCCCACGCTGACTTCTAGCTGCTGTTCATGCCTGTCTCTCGCTCGTCGCAAAATTCGTACCCAAATTACTGTGCTCATAAATATAACTCCTACAAGATCTTTAATCCGGTCTGGAAGGGGAGGTTTGCTAGTCCGCACTGTGCGGGCTGCATGAAATTACTGCGACATAACTGGTGTTTACCTGTGTAATGTTCAATTGCAGTGGAGTACGCCAAGGGGCAAGATCCCCGCCTCTTAATCAGTGGATCGGTACCGAACGCCCGCAACTGTTCAGACGACGAGGCATGTTTGGTGCGGCTATCACCCAACAACAGAGTTGTGCTGGTCACAGTCCATTCTTCGGTGCTGTGTTTCTCATCCTCCAATGCTGATCTCGTGTATTCCATCGACAATATATACGCTGGTATGGATTATACACCGAGTATAAATCTGTGTTGAAGTTGGAAATGTTCCAATGCTATTTCTTAGTAATATTTATTTGGTCTTATGCTATTTATTCTCTCGGTAACGCATTAGTATTGTGTGCCAGTTGGTTGAGTGGGATTCAGTCAAGCCTGCCACATCATTAGGATGAATTCTACTATTGAATCTATTTCATTCATACAAACCGGATGGTCAATTTTCTTTTCTAGCGTGAATCTCACGCATTGTATCGAGAATATGCGTGCTAGCAACCAATTTACATATGTATTGTGCTCTATATTTTAAAATTGGTAGGAGTTTTTCATTCATAACTACTACAGTCTTTAAACCCTAACAGTGTTAATCATAGATGAGTTTAAATGTTTTTTTCTTACCGACTAGCAATGGTAGTTGATTTTGAGGATTTCGAGATGATTTACGCCTGAGGTGGGAAAAGTGTGTAATGAAAACGAATCGCAAGCCTATTATCAAAGCGTAAGTGGGAAAACCACTGGAATGATGACAATTGGTGGAAGAAAAAGGATGTTTTAAATAATTGGGTTTCGCTGCATACCGAGGAGAATAAGACTAGAGTCACTTGGTGAATTGAGGGTACCTTGTGTGAAGGAAGTATAACTATGTGCGGAGCTAGTTATACATACATAAGCACAAAGAGAACAGTAGACGGGTGATGTAGTCCTGAGTCTTCTTCAAATTGGGCTGTTCTTAGATTGAACAGACTTTGATGGTTTTGCATATGCTTTGGCCTTACATTGAACAATCAATTGTACGCTTAATAAACTATTTAGTTTATGTGGATATCGGGCGTATTTCTTTTAAAGAAGTGAAGTACTTGTTGAGATACGTTCATTTTCAGTTGTAAGGGCTCATACCAAATATAGGGTAATATTTGTTATATAAAGAGATTTAGCCACCAATTGGGTTACAGATTTCTTTTTTATGCTGATTTTTCTCATACGAGCTTTTCCAGATATTTAATCGATTCGAAAATTGCGCAGTTCCAGATTATGCAAAAATATTTCTCACATCCTATCAAAAAAAATGTGTTTGCCTTAATAGTGACAGTAGATATAGATGCCAGTGTGCTGACCTGCGGTCAACACACAACGAGGTCATGTGTAAGACTGGCGATTCATCATTGAAGGTTACTTAGCATGAAGCTAGCGCTCTGGTCATGGGCAAGACACCTCTCTTGTTTAATTTCAGAGACGAGTATCTTACTGACCAGGGGTAAATGTTAGGGTGAATTGTTCATAAATTAAGAAATTTCTTTAACGCGCATTTCGCTAATTCGTATTTATTAGCTGGACACGAGTTATTTCAATTTCGAGATCCATGCTTCAATTTTTTCAGTTCGTGAAGTTCACTATTTCTTGTGAAATTAGTCGTGGTTAGTGACAATTGCTCTTAAATGACCATTTCTTCTGCAGGTCCAATTTTGGACGTGTTCTTTGACGCCGCGAATCAGTTTTTCATCACGGTCGGGGATCAGCACGCGCATCTTTTCCACAATGTGGCTGGTCACTACACCACTATAGAGGTAAGATTCAAAGTCAGATTTGGACTGGATAAGTTTCGACTTAGTCACTTTAACTCGTATGGTTTTCTCATGTGTAAGAAACTCTTGATGCTTTGATATTTAAAAGGGAAAGGGTTTTCAAATTGACATTCAATTGCAGTACGCCTTGGTGAATGAGTTGACTAGATTAATGTTCATTTTGAGAATACCAGGTAAATATAATATATCCATTTTATTTACTGCATTTCCGTGACAGGACTTGGAAGTGTCTTTGAAGTCAGCGAGCTATTCTGGCCTGAAGGAACGCATTCGAGCTCAGCTGGATGATGCCAAAAAAGCTCTGGCAAAAATTGATCTAGGAAAGGATAACGCTACAAATGAGATCAAAAAGAAAAAGTAACTCGTACAAAGGTCTTTGAGAGCACACATTTTCTGATAAATTCCGATTTTATAATATATATAGTCAATATTTTGAACCATAGGATAATTTCGTGATTTTGAAGGAGAGGTGAGTACTAACAAAATATTTATGAAGTATGATTTGTATAATTATTTTTTTAAGTTGTTTTACATAATAGCGGTGACCATTTAAAATGAACCTGTCAATAGAGCCTGTTGGGATATTAGAAGAGTGAAATAGAATGACTTGAACACGAAAAATTCAATATATAGTGATAGCGAGTCGTGTAGATATTGCGGGCCGAAGTGATGTTTCTTCTCAGAAGCTGTCGACAAATAAGTCACTTCGAGGTACCTGGGTGATAGTGCATTCAACACGTCGATGTCTGTTCCGTATTGATGACGTCAAAAAGGCGGTCAAATTTTGTCAGCCGGCGTCGGTGCATTGGGGACTCATTTTTACGAGCAGGATGCGTGACGTCCGAGACAGCCCCAAGTGCAATGTAAACCTTACGTTTTTGAGGTTAAGTTTCAGAATTTTGTTCAAGCATAGTGTTACGATGTTTGCTTTCATAGATAATTAGGATAAATTCTAAGAATTACGACTCATGTATTTTGAAGGTATATTGGGTGTCAATAGCATTCAACTGGATCTGGAGGGAGACCTCTTCGATAACGGAAAGGTTTGCTTGTAGCTTGATGCTACTCCTTGGGTGTCTGGCATGGTTGGTACCCGTAGACTTGTATCGACATCATGGCGTGCTCTTGTGGATTTAGAAAGCTTGAAAGGCAGTCACGCTCATTCTGCTGTCGGATGGGGGTTTTGCCGGCAGGTTCTCGTGGAAAGCTTACTTCGAATGATCACTTTCATAGCATACCATCATTAAGGGCATTCTGTTTTGGTAGCTTATACCCCGCAAGGCTCTATTAACTAGCTCTACACAGTGACGGTTACTAAAGTATTCCTAATTGAAATTTTATGTTGCCCTACATGTGAGTGAATGTAGATGTTCTCAGGCCTTATTTTTTGATCAGTTACTTATTTTTAGTTTTTACAATTTAACGCGTGATAGTTTGTTTTAATTTTTATTATTACTTACAACTATGTTTGGACAATTGCAAAGTAGAGTACATGTAATTACGTTCTAGTTAAATTTAGCAGGGTTATTACTAATCCTTTCATTTAAGTTTGCAGATTAATATTTTTCAGTTATGTATTTTAACCTAAATAATGTGAAGTTCGTGAAATTTGTGGAGTGAATAGGGTTACGCACACAGTAGTTTAAATTCAATAATCTAAGACGACCTTGCTACTTAAAATACATATTTTACAATTTGAACCTGCGCTAGAATTATCCTCTTTAGAGTCACAAGCTAGTGATGAGCACAAAACTACTGCATCGAATTTTGCCAACGTACAATTGTCCACGGTACACAAAATCGTATGTTGGCTGTAAAACGGAAGATATCAGGATAGTTATGGTCTCCTTTCTATAATCTCTTCTACTGAGGAATGGATGCGTGTACTAGAGTATTCCTCTGTGGGTAACTTTCACATGCCACATTAAATACCTCAGACGTCGTCGATGTACACGGAGGAAATCTTTTTGTGTCTGAAGATAATCTAAAGAACCCGTTGTTAGCGTGGTGTCCGTATCAAGTATGGGACTCACTTCAAAAGAAATACATGTATTGGCCATATTAGTATCTGTATTAATCTTCTAAATTATAGTATTAATTAATCTTTGAGTGTGAAGTTGCGTGTGCGACTGAAAAGTGAATACAACTCAGCATCTTCTTTGTATCCGTGATGACTGATGTTTGTGCGTAGGTTAAATGTTTAGTACTTGGTGAAAAGAGAATGTATCTGAATTGGTTGCTGTAACTGTAATCCACCAATTGATGTGTTATTGCGAGGATGAAGTTTCTTAGCTCAGAGATGCAGATGCAAGAAGTTCAGAGGCACAATGTAAATAAACATAAATTTCAAAAATACATAAACACAAAATAACTCACTTTTTTCGAGGATCGTTCGGGAACCGTTTTTACGGAGAATGAAAAATGTACATATACTTTTTTGGAAAAAAACGTTATTTTCTACATACATTTATACAGTATCATTTAATACGCAAAAACTTGTGTAATGCAACTTATTTTCAGATTTTCATGAAAAAAGGTAGCTGAAGATAAAGTCTTGAGTACCGCAACGCACCATCATAGACACGTTAGCTCTTGCAGCAACTTTCACACCCATTCTATAAATGTGAGGAATTGGCGCTGCATTATGCTTCCCACCACTTTCCATTCCCGAACACGTAATTACTTAGTCATGGTTACGATACATATTTTGCTTCATATCTTTATTCTGAAATGTTTCTTCGTTCCACTTATTCTACGTAGTCTATGCCTTTCACAACAAAGTTCAAGCTCTATGTTCACTGTAAACAATATCTTAACAATAGTTCTTTAATCACATCACAAAATATAATAGTACACGGCCACAGATCAACTTTCTCTGAAGAGATTCTTCCACCTAAACTTCCAAGTTCCCTTATCAACTAAGTATTGATTAATTAACATCTAAGGCTTAAAATTTAGGTTTGTAGCCAAATTTTTTACATTCTCAAAGATTTGTTATTCAGACAAAGACAAGTTTAAGGAAGGTTACACAAGCGTAGTATTACACTTACTGAATGAAAAGTGTTAGTTACAGCTGCGAACTCAAGAAGCATCAAGAATAAAATGCACAACACGCAAGAGAACTCGTCCAAAGTCTGGCACTTTCGATATTTTATATTTAAAAAAATTCACAAACCTTGCAAGCACGCAACGGGGTCGAGGCGACGTTCTGATTCGTCGAGTCCAACTGGGAAAATCTTAGAGTGGAATATGCCAGCGTTGAAATTTAATACCTGAAAATTTATTGTTCTAAAAGTGGAGCCCTCATTTAAAGATTTATGAATGAATACTTTACAAGTTTAAAGTTGAATTGGTTTGAAAATATATGGAGCAAAAATTCTTAATTTGATCATTCAAACGTATTCGGACTTTAAATACACAGTTGAAGGCTCCCGCATTTGAGAATGAAACGAGTCCGAGTTGCTTCTCTAAAGCTTGCGTCAGCAATAACCATCATCCACTCCACAGCACTGCTTGCATCTTCTCGCTCAGAACCCTCATTTCACCTTATATCTACAAGAAGAAAAGTGCCGCAATGCGACAAATCTTGAAAAGCGTTCGACTTAAACACTTTACACTTTCAAAGCGTAGGCAAAAACACATTCTATAATTCTCTTTAGTTGCATTGGAGATATTTCTACACTCCTATGAAGTCTGAATATTATGAGTATCGCATAGAAAATATGAAGATACAGAACTCTTCATAATAAAATATCATGCATCATGCAAGATTCATGTTCAAACCTGGAGAAAGCATGCTCGATGAGGCAACCATTGAAGATCGCCAACTTGAAATCAGTGCAAGCATCACTCGAAAAGATAAAACGTCATCAAAAACCAAAATATTAAATTTCTGAAGATTGTTACTCATTTCATATAGTAGTTACGCCGAGGAAATTCCAGCGATTGCTCCATTTGCGAGTACATAACATCCTTTCACTCCGATAACTCGATAGCAGAGACCGGATTTTCACAATGAAAGTCACTCAAGATAGTCATGTTAGAAATAGCTTTTCAACTTGTCATTCCATAGAAGTTATCCATGCAGCGAGTACAGAAAGTTAGATCTATAGATATTATTTCACTAATACCCGTTCTACAACAACAACAACAACAATGAATAGAAACACAGAAATTCAGCTGCTTCAACATAATTTAATGAGGCTCAGATGGCTGATTAGTTACTGTATTAGTTGAATTTATCAAAGTCAATTTAAAAAACATCACATGGAATAGTAATTTTGATTTCTATTAACTGAAACTTAGCATCTCGTACTCAGAACTGAGGCAATTTAAGCTGTTCAATATAGAGGTGTGGAAGCAACACTGGTGAGCTCTGTATGTGCCATGAAAACCAAAAATGAAAGTTGCCAATACCGCGTATCTCAACCGTACAAATACAACCTTCGAAAGTCTGTGTTGTAGAGCGCATCACGGTCCTAGGTGGTCGTCTTTAGGATACAGCTTGTCCAAGTTACCACATTCCTGCAAAACAAATGGTTGGTATTGTAATGCTAAAATACTACAGAATAAAATAAGAAACAAACAACAAAGAAGAAACAAAAGTGGAATCACTAAATGTATTGTTGTTACTTTTGGTTCCTGACATGAAACACGTATCCGTGCAACTGCTTTCACTCAAATCAAAGTTTTAATGAACTCTCAGAATAATGCTTCAATTACGGAATATCAAGCTCATGGGTAAATCTCATAGCGTTGAATATTTCAGTTCATGTAATTAAAAACATCAGATGGATCGCAGGTACTGTACAACCCAGTAACAAAATTGTCTCCTTTAAAAACTTCGCCACGTTTTTGGTCCTTCCTGGGTGACCCAGTGGCCGAAAGAGTGCGATTGCTGAGAATGACACACTCGTTGCTTACCTAAGCCAAGCTAAAGGCTTGTCATAAATGCCGAACAACCTAACATTGAGAGCTATGCAACAGAAACGCTCATTTCGAGTTTTGATCGATTATTTCCTAAATATCAATTGATATACCAATCCTGAAAGCACATTTGTATAATGAGTTCAAAGGTGGGATTCAGTTGATTAAGTTCATAAAATATATAAAAACTATGATGAATTTATAATATTATTGAGTCTCCCATTCCATAAGCGAGTGTACCTTCTTGGATGAGTACTATGTTGATGTTGGACAGAACGTCAGAGAATATAATGTTCATTATGGTAATTGATTTCTGGACAACTTACACGTTTGCTTATTTATTATTTTATTTACCACTTCTTATTCATTACCAATTCAGGGAACATTTGGCTTTCGTAACATTTCTAGTAGTTTAGTATTTCATATTTCTTATTAAAAAAATGAGATCAAAACCCTTGGTAAGAACAAGCAGAATGTACCAATCGTCTTTGGCAGCGCTTGTGTTAAAATTGTTCTTTCGAGCCAGAAAGTGGTGAAGCTTTAGAGTTTCTTTACAGCGATCGCTTAATGTATCTAAAGTGAAACAGGATCGAGATTGTTTTACCTACTGATACTACTCTCGATAAAGCATCTTATGTTGCAAAATTTGTTAAGTAAGCCAACAAAGAAGGCTGATAATCCTCAATAAACTGACCACAAGGTAATTCCCTGAAGAACGAATCGCTTCGAGAAAACCTCCCCCACAATGAAAAATATGTTTACGTGTAGGTCACCTAATAAGAACTAAGGCATCTGCACTTTGCCTAGTAGTACCTGGAAAGCATCACAATGGGCAATGACCGTCTGAGCGAGGACTCTGATGTGAGGCACGTCTGTTTCTGAAGCGACCACCTTCTCCAGGATTTCCAAGCCCCCTTCTGCCACCACCAGGTTACAATACTTGTCCGCTGCAACATACAAATTTCAGTTTAACAATGTCATGACAATACACTCGTCTAATTTTTGGAAGCTGATGAACAAAATGATTTTTAAACATCAGCAATAATATTCAAACCCAGAAATTCCAAAAAAAGAGAAACTACAACGAAATAATTTTCGTCTGCTTTTTTCCTAGCAGCATTTAAGGGTTACATGCAGCGATACCTTTTCATTTTACTACACTCGAAGGAATGAAAATGTACTAATCATTACACAAACATAAGCTGAGTTAAAATACTGAATGGAAGTATTGCACTAGAATAAAATCTCTTAATTTCAAAGGTATTATTGCATCTATTTAACAATAATTATTCGCAAGACATCCTGATGGTGCAAACGAAACAAAGCTGCAGTGTGCATTAACAATTTCATCGCAAATATTTAGCTCCACTCACGGTACACTCGAGTGAGGTTGGCCAGGGCCCAGGCAGCCCAGTGCTGACACTGAGACGTGTGCTTTACTGACAGCAAGCGCAGGATCGGCTCAAATGATCTGAAATATTACACGCAAGATCAACACAATGATGAGAAACTGGTAAGATATTTTTGAGCGGAGTAAAGTTTACGGGCTGAAGCAGTTACGAGAGTGGTTAGTGATAGGGGGAAAGGGGTTTACTCATACAATTCATAATACTGTACACTGTTTTAAGATCAATTTCCTGATACGTAGGAGAGTAACCTTCAGTGTTCATTCAAGTTTTAATTCGAGACATGCTGTTTTTTCTTGGAGAGGTGAAGTGATAAAGGTTCGGGTACAATCCTTTACGCACGTTTTGACTTCTTAAAAAACAGATGCCCCGCAGCACTGAGAGAAACCGTCTTCCAGGTGGACGAGTGGGTGAGCATATTAGGCGCACATCAGTACAAAAATAAGTTATGTCATTTTTCAGAAATAATAATAGACACAAAACTTGCTCATAGCACAAAATAGCCAAGAGCTTCACCTGATTCAAAAAATTATTTCTGGATATGCTACACAAAATGTAGAGAGGTTAAAATACAATGTTTTAGCGAGCAAACTAGTTAAAGAGACCACAAGACCAAGTAACCACTCAGCAATAAAAATATTAAAATAAATTTTAATATCCTATCAACCTAAACCCAATATGGGTTTCCACTCATTGGGAAAAACAGATGAGCTAAAATTCAACAACAAACACTAACAAAAGTTATTTATAAACCACATGTAACAGTAAATAATATCAAGACATGAAAAATGTACCCACGAAACAAGCGTAAGAATTTTTTGAAAGAAAAAAAGCTCTCCTAATTCGAACATATACTTCATGAACTTGAGTAAATCAAAAATAGTACAGTATATTGCTTTAATGTACATAAAATAAATATTGGTGCATAATAGACTCAACTTCAGGCTATTATACTGAACTACCGAAGTGAAGAAAACGCTCAGGAAATAAATTGGCAAGGCTGACGAAACTACGTAATTCGCTCATTGTTGTAATTGCACCCATGGATTATGGAGGTGATATTATAGGAGCAGTGATGGGTGTGGTTAACAAATAATATCCCTTCCTGCAAACTAGAACCCAAACTCTATTAGATAAGATTACACGGCTGGACCAGTACTAGAGCAACGAGCATGACACTTCCGGTGCAGAGGAGAAGCAATCATTGGACCGCAATTTACAGGTTCATTAATAGAAAATCGTTCACTAAAGTTGAGTTTGAATAGATTTTGTTTTGACAGTTTGAATAGATTATTATCCATGTAATCCATAACCAAAACGGGGAAGGAATTTCTAGGAGATAAGTGTATTCAAAGTTAACAGTTTCCCTTTTACACGCGTATGACTGACTGGGTACAATGACGTTCAGTCAACCCAAGCCGGCTGGAGAACAAGCTAACACGGCGGCATAATCTCAAGTATAGAGCTCACCTGTAGTTGATGTTGCGGCGAACTTTGATGTTCCATTTGTTGATGGCAGTAGTAAGGGCATTAAGCACATAGTCCCTGCTCGGATTGTCTATTGTCCAGGCCTCCGGTCCATCGCTAGCCAGGTGACTCAACACTCCGGCAGCGTTGTAGCTCACCTATATAGAACAATTAGCTTTGTACATGCCCTTGATAGGGTAGGTTAATTTGACACTCCTGCATTCAAGTAGTCATTACCCTATGATATGAAACTAAAATGCCTGACGTTGACGGACACAAAATCACTCTTTTGAGTAAAATCTACCATTTGGGATTTGCTTTACTGAGTACCCTGAAGTTCATCAGTAGAAAGTATACAAGAGAAAACGCAGTTGTAGTTAGGATAGAGCTGTTCCTACGGATCAGGTATTCGAGGTTAAATAAATCAAAGGGAAGTATTTTTTTATAGAATAACTTCTTACATTTTTTCAGTCACTATGCATTTAAAAAAGCATACAACAGGGTTCGCTGAAATGCTTTCTAAAAACAAACTGGGTTTTTGGTCTTGGATGAAGTGTTGACGTGGATAGTAGGATCGTGTGCCAGAATAAGCAATGCAACAAGGGAAGTTAGGTGTCCAGAAAATTGAAGAAACAGTGGAGTGAAGTCTCCATGGCTGTGAAATGGTGTTGCGTGAAAAATCAAATATTCAAGATTTTGATAACAGTTAACCTAATCGCAATAAATGGCAATGCATACGCCTTAATTTGGTTACTTTTTTGTTCATAATGCAGCATATGACTATTTTCAAAGAATGTATTACAGCGATTATACACTGAATTCGAAAGAGTAAGCAATGAATTAAAAGTGATTGCAAATGTAAATCGAAGCGATGAAGTGTGTTAAGAACTACAGTATTAATAAATGGAAGTAAATTTTTGCAGGTACGATGAAAAGGAACAAAATGGACAATTTATACCACATATCGCACAAACCGAAGAAAAAATCGTAAAAACGTTGAAAATTTTTTTACAATTATTTAAATATTCAAAACTTTATCATAAAGTAAATGGGGACCGAAAAATTGTGGATTCTCCCTGAAAACAGTAAGCTTGGTGCACATATAACTTGAAATACACTTTTGCATAAAACTATGCGAACATAAATTCAGTTATCGAGACTCTCTACGGTTGGCGTAAATGATAAACTCTAAACGTAAAAACCCCAAGTGCTAAATAAATCCAATTACAGTTACTAGAAATAGGCAGCACTGTATAAATCCCACCAACTATAACCAAGAGGATTCAAAGCGCAGGAGTGCAATCTCACAGCCGCCTTAGAACTAGAATAGGATATGGAAAACAGGACGTATAACTACGAACTGTACGCTGAGTTTCTTGAACTTACTTCTATGCCTCCAGAATTGCTCTTGAGAAGGTCAGTGAAGGTTGCAATGAGTTCTGGCGTCAGAAGCCTGGACCTCAGATACTTCACCTCCGCAACGTTGCCCAAGAGGCCCATCATGTTCCGTAGAAGATCTTCGTGCTCTTTGAATGTCTGTTAATTTAATATATCATTAATGAAGTGTATGTACTAAATGAGTAATGGATCCAAATAGGAGTGCCCACCATGATTAATATGGAGCAAAAAGTAACTTTTAATTGGTTTACTTTCTAATTTAAAACTTCGCTGCTTACACTCAATGAAGAAAATCTACCTGGATAAATGATGTTATCTTCAATTTCACCAAATAGTAATAAAATTTCGAGTTTGAATTGCCCTAATAATTAGCAAAATGGTGAAAAAAGTACATGAAAATGTACATAAATAAGGCAACGTCACTCTTTGACAATACTATGGGTCAACAAGCTGTAAAGTAGTGAGACTAGACAGAGTCAGTGAAATTTATTTTGAAGAGTAACGTGCTGGCAACAGACTTGGAGGCATTCTGAGAAGTAGCTCATGCTACTTCACCTGACCTGATGCTACTTCACCTGAAGATATTATGTCAAGTAACTCATGTTACTTCACACGACTTGAAGTAACCTGGCCTGGAGGCATTTAGCTCATACTACTTCACCCGACTTGACCTAACCTAAATTAACCTGACCTGGAGGCATTCAGTGAAGTAGCTCATGCCGCTGCCATCAAGGAAGCGCTGACAGTTGCGAGGCGTCTCATCGGTGACGTTCCACATGACGCTCCAAGCTAACTCAAGCATGTCATCGTGAGTCTTGGTGCGTAGCTTGTCTTTGATGAGACCCAGCATTGTCTGCGAATGTTTGTTATCAGGCATTCTTTTTCTCCATAGAATTGGCTGAGATATATGTACAAAACACGAGATATACAATAGGACTACGATCAATATAATCACATCTTGGTGATAATATGAAAGAACAGGGGAGAGAATGATGCGATGAACGAAGGGTGTGTTGGAAAGGTGGGGTCGCTTTGAAATTACTATATCTCTATAACCTCGTGCTACTCGTCAAAGAAATGCGTACTAACCGTAAGGGTTGAAGATAGAAGACATAGAGAGCATTTCTAGAATGGCTTTTCAAAATTGACAACTTACTGAGCCAACTTTAACTTGGTGAAATAGTCGCATGTGGCTATGACGAAGTATACCGAATTAAAATTAAGACCATCTTTTTAAAACCCCATGCGTATCAATAGTTAAGTCATTCACGAGGTAATTTCAGGAGAAAGAGTTGATAACCTAAGATTTACCAAGGAACGTTAATGCACACTTAACTATACCGACCATTCGCTGTCTGATTCGAATGACAAAGGCGCGACGCTTCAAAAGCTAGCCAAATGAAAGAAAATTTCGTAATGGTACTCTGCTTCATGTTGAAACAGGTCCCGATGGACGTGTTATATTTTGAGCAATTAGGCAGTATGTACGCAAATATTTTCGTTAAATTGCAAACTCTTCATATTTTGCTTCTAAAAGCAATTGAGAGTGTAACGTTTTAGGATCCCAGCCAACAAAAAGTTCGTGAGAATAAATGATAAATTACACAGACAGAAATGACGACACATACTGTCAAATGAAAATAATGGTTTTGGTTTGAATGAATCATCTTTTAAGACAAATTTGTTTATATTAAGAGTATGGTTTAACGATTTGAAGTTCACATGAAAGAACCCTCGCAGCTACTTGCTCCTCAATCTCCTCTACACGAGACGGTCGAAAGAAAGAAAAATCCAGAATATTTTGAGGAAGCGGAGCGAAACTTGATACAAGGAACATGAGCAGGTCCCCAATGTGACAATAACTGATAATTACTAAGAAGAAAATCACCTTTAGTCTGACTCTACACGAAACGTTCCCCAAACAAGGTGAAATGCAAGTGATAGTCCTCAATATTCAACATCCCGACAATCTTAAACCTCAAACCTGAATCGCAAGAAGAGGTCCTTCACACACATACTTGAAGAGCATACGATAATTTGTACAACTTCTAACCGTTCAGAATGGACTCGAACCCCATCCTTTTTAAAGATAATGAACATAAGAAAATACTACCTTTTCAAAGTTGATGAACGTAAGGAAATAATACGTATTTTTTTAAAGTAAACGAACATGAGGGGAAATATTACCTTCTTGAAGTTAATGAACACAAAGAAATATTGCCTTATTAAGTATAATGAACGAAAGAAAATATATTTTTTTAAAGCTAATGAACATTAGGAAACTTTACCTCGACAGCACCAAGATCTCCAACGAGTTGTCTGTGCAAACCCTCGACTTGGCAAGCCAGGCTATTGAGAAGATAAATACTGATGCGGCACACAAAGTCGGCCATGTCTCGCTCAGTGTTGCTGTTAGAGTTGCTCACGTTGCCGCGGTGGCGGATCACCACCAGCAGCAGCGACACCAGACGCTCATACTCAAACACCTCAGTGACACGAGAGAATAATTAATTCACAGTGAAATTCCCCACGCACAGAAAGCACGGATGACACTAAGTGCGTACAGTCGACTGAATTCGTTATGAAGGAAAATTATTTCAATTAAGGTATATATTCGCATGAGTTGTTAGCCGAGAGTAAATAATAGAGGATAACAAAGTCAACCTGTTACCAAGATCGATAAGACGCAGTAAGGTTACTTGTCGCTTTTCAATGCATTTACCCAAATGTGAGAAGTATTTATAAATTGGAATTAAAATGCTGAAACAGAGATTGAAAAGTCATGGGTGCTGCTAATAGAGACACAATTAACATACACTTCTGACTTAACAAGAGAAGTTGTACCACCACAGACATTTTACAGATATAAAATAGTAACAAAATGAGACTAGAACATATTTTTAAAAGTTGCTCAAATAATACAAAGAAATACTTGTTAGAAAAAATTCTGAGTAAGTAATGCCATTTAATTGACATCGTTAGGATTTCTTTCTACAAATCTTTAATAATTGTGTTGCGAGCTGCTGTAAACATTCATGGGGATATCAAACGGGCAAAAGAAAGCTGACGAAGATCAACTTAAAAACAACCAAAAATTGGATAATCAATGCCGAGGCATGTATGTAGAAGACAGAAAAAACTGATAATCGCAGTGATTCACGACTTGCTCGGGCACTACTCATCTCAGTGATAGCTTACTCGCCCAGAGGCTCGGTAAATTAAGACTTGTTCAGTGACTTACTACTTGCTGAGGCACTTTGAGCTGACTGATGGTGAGGCAACCGTTCCTCATGAGGATGTTGTCATGAGGGAACCTTTCCATGGCATTGATCATGAGTGACACCATCTGCTGGCGAGCTGCCGACGTCACCATGGGACTCTCCTGAGAGTCTGCCTCTACCCTCATGATGTAGAACAGCGACGCACTGTAGGAGTGTCCGTACACTGTAATGCTTGACCCAGTCAGGGTCACGTGCAGTACGCAATGCTTCTTTGTGTCAAGCGTTTGCTTCAGTATAGCGTTAAAATGAAATATATAAGCTACCAGCTGAATAAAAGGAAGTGATGAGTAAGGTATAGAATAACGTTTGATCAGTATATCCCTGAATTTAAATAATACAATGCATGGTTATTGATGAACTGACGGACAAAGTACAGAGATGTTAGGTGCTTGAAAACATTTTTTGGCGGTATAACTATTTTTTAATAACCTGAATTTCTTCTTTGCTTCACAAAATAATAACGGCAGGAGCTCGGCTTGCGCTTCCTCACAAATTGGAAAAACATGCTGTAATTGTGGCTTTAAAGCATCAGTAGTACAATTGCAAGGTAACCGATTATCAAAAGTTCCTGGTTCTTTTGTCTATTCAATTCGCAAGTAATTAGAGATCAGATGTTAAAATGCATCACCAAGTAACAGCGTGAGAAGCATTACAAATGTTTTGTCACCATCATAACATCTGAATTTATCTACTAAATTTAACTTACTATTGATGACAATCCTAGAAAAATCCTGAGGTCACTCGCAAAAGTTTTTATGGGGTAAAAGAAACAATTTAAAGGGATATCCATGATCACAAAAGATGGTCTTATGGCTCTCATACAAACTTTAAAATCCAATTCAAAAAAACATACTCCCTTTGATTTGTTATATGAAAGCAGCGATTCTTCAAGATCTGTGTTTGCTACACTTGGCTTGTCACAAAATAAACTTGTAGAAATTAACATAATGCGTTCCTCGAACCCTCGAATTTTCATGAGATAGTGTACAAGTAGTTAATTTCGTAATCGAGTAGTCAGGAGTGATGAACACAGAGCATCAGGCATTACACAACAATTGAAAGCTCAATGATAGATCGCTTTCTTGATGGGTGCAAAAATATCACTAATAAAAATTATGCGCATATCAAAAACACATACAAACGCTAGTCAATAAAGCTACTCAAAACTCCAGATTGGCCGGCATAGGCTTTTCAATCTGCAGCTCTTTTAATCAGACAATTCTTTGTTATGCTTGAAATCGTCTATAAAAAGACAGCTCATTTTAAACTATTAGTTAAATAAGAATTCTCTTCCGTTTAAATTGTATCGAGGTCCAATGCAAATCAAATTATCAAAATTAAATCAAAAGTGCCAAAAGCCGCAACAATTGGTTTGACTACCCATTTCTAAGCTCCCCAGTCCATTGTTGAAGCTTGTAACGCACTCTAAGCAACATGCAGACGCTGTATGTTTACTTGGCCACTTTAGGGAAGATGATCTGCTCTGCCATGCACGGCTCTACACTCATGATCTGCTCTGCCATGCACGGCTCTACACTCATGATCTGCTCTGACATGCACGGCTCTACACTCATGATCTGCTTTGCCATGCACGGCTCTACACTCATGATCTGCTCTGACATGCACGGCTCTACACT
>VCRD01003229.1:23410-33737 GCA_006783055.1 Trinorchestia longiramus | reverse complement strand
TGATCTGCTCTGCCATGCACGGCTCTACACTCGTGATCTGCTCTGCCATGCACGGCTCTACACTCATGATCTGCTCTGCCATGCACGGCTCTACACTCATGATCTGCTCTGCCATGCACGGCTCTACACTCATGATCTCTTGTATAACCTTGGTGTATTTGTTAGCGTAAATAACGCGATGACTCTCATTCTTTCCATTTAATACTCTAATCATTCCTTTTGACTACACTGATAACGCGCATTGACACACACTAGAAGTAGACGCTATGCACTGGAGACTATTAAACAACTCCTACTTCACGGCAAGCAAGCGAAATGGCGATTAAGAAACAGCGGCAATTCAATGTAAGTTAGCTCAGTGTCCAATCAACATTTACAGCTGCCATTTTTAACGCAGGAGTTAGTCTGCAGGTGTGCTTACTCGATATGTACTTACTGATATTAATAATCGTAAACGAACATTGACAATTGAACGCCAATTACTTAAGAGTACCTAAGCTTTGCTCTCTTAGACCTGAAGCATCCTTACCTACCGAGTTATATTTTCTATACAAAGGAACAAGGGATTCTACGACATAAAACAACTGCAAAAGTCTATAAAGAAATCCCACAAACATTACCACACACTTCTACCGGTCTGACAAGCTGAATTTAAAACCACACGTCAAACTACGCCTAATAAAATAGTAACAGAGAATATTTAGGAAGGCACAAACGCTTAAATTTGGCAGCATCAAACCTGCTGGATATCTGAACATGCTCGTCGAAGTGGTAGAGTGTCATGGCTTCGAAGATGAGGCGCAGGGCTCTCTTAATGTCATGGACGGTGTCGTAACGGAACTGATGGAAGAGCTCATTAAGGGCCGTGGTCACCTGGTCCTTGTACGGCATCAGTACCTCAACCGTCTCCAGTATCTGCTCCTCATTTGCATCTCCCAGCACCTTGAACACACAGTGTAGCAGCAATTAACTTTCACCTCAACACTAAATGCAAGGCCAATACCCGAGCACTTTTCAGGTAGGATTTGAACATTTTTTGCACAAAAATACGCACCGTAGTGATGCACACAACAGGTATACGAAAATTCAGTCTTCATCTTATACCCTAAAGAAACAATTTTTTTGAGCGTCGTTGGAAAATAAACTCAAGGCATCAGCCCCTCGAGAGCCCCTATTTCTAAGTATTTTACCTCACTGAAGATATACCATAATAATAAACCATACCACTATACCTTCACATGAAGCAGCCAAGAACAGAAACGTTTGACGTTCGGGCAACATGTTTCGGTCCCAGCGCTAAATATCTTCACTAAAGATAACCGAGTCGTGAGCAATTTATATAACTTCCCCACAAACTTGTTCAAGTAATCATTTAAGTAAAAGTACAAACCAGTGAAAGCACCACAATGACGAGAAAACAAGTCATCAGCATGTAACATTTCGACTATGACAATTTTCCAAAATGTGAAGAAGATCCCAGTAAGGTAAAGCCTAATTTCCCTGTTACATTAATGAGAATTTCCCCACAGTCAAGAATTCCCACATAAAACCTAATTTCCAAGTTACGTTGACAAGTCAGTCACACATGCCTCTAAATGAGAATTATCAGCATGCTACCTTGAGAGCGGGCAAATTGGTCCACTTGCAAGCCTCCTCGGCGGTGTGGCAGAGACCCAACACCTCCAGCGGGCGCCCCACACGACAACGCAAAGCAGGAATATCAGTCAGACCAACCAGACTTCCGTCTGCAGCCTGTGTAGTGACAACACTTCAAATTAGTCCGGACAATGAAGAAGCCAGAGTAATTCCTTCCCAGGTCATGACTCGTATAATTTTATGCAATAGAGCGAAGTAATGAAATCCACTATTTTCAACCCATCCAGTCATGATTGTATAATGGAATTTTCCATATTTATCACTCTCGTGATAAAGCACACCAACAACCGTGCAGATACAGGAAACAAGCAATATTTTCGCGCTACCAGCAAACAAAATATAATTATTTTTTCTATCAGAAATTAATACAATAAAATCACAAGGAACATCCTATATCCAACTAGCACAAGAAAAAGAAGTTCCATCGAGGATTACTACGACCTCCACAAATCCTAAACCAAGATTAATACAACTTGTCACACCTCCATAAATGCTAAACTAAGACAATACAACTTGTTATTCATATCTTAAGTAGGAACTTACGTAAACCATTTCCGTTTTCTTGACGCCGCAAAGATTTGTGCCCGAAATATCGAGGTAGGTTAGGTGAGGCAGGCTCTCCACAATCTTCTGTAGCAGAGCTTCATTATTATAGAATTCGATGTTCTGATTCTTGCTGCGAGATATGTCGAGACGTCTGAAGAACAAAACAAGTAAATGTTACACTAAATCTCAAAATTTGAATTAGTAGCATGAATTAATTCGCTTTACATGTGTTCCTTTGGTTGATTTTAATTTAGAAAATTCAAGAAAATTCCATTAAAAGAAGGGGAATGTACAAAATTTTGATCTGCATAATTCCATGTTTTATAAAGATTCAAATACCTCTAACAAATAACTTGTATCTACATGGATAGTTTCATAAATACTTATGTATCTCTCAAATAGCAAACACATTTAGAGTCTAATGGAATTGCATAAAGCATGAACTACACATTGAACTGAACTGACCAACACTAACACAAATTGCTCCGAACAGCCAACAGCAAGTTTCATTACTGCTTGTGAGCTTCATTGCATTTAGTTTGACATGGTTTTTCTTGATAACTTCGCCGCTTCTAACAAAATTAATGAATACCAATTATGCTTAAGAACTATGCACATTGCCAGGAGACTTAGAAGTTCAATACAATACACAGAACTTGCTAATATAACTAAGTGGTCCTTGCTGTATAAATACAAGTAAAGACAAAAAAAACTTCAATTAGTGCCATTATTCTAATACACATTGACATGGATATGTTCAGATGAAAAATCTTTTATTTTTATAAACTTCAAAGAATATTAAAGACCATATCCTAGCTTCATCAATTCCATGAGTTGTTTGAAGCATGTAAACTCCCAGATTGGTTCTTTTATATTCTTATTTTCATTAGAATTACTTTATGAAAGATAATTATATATCCAATTCATTCTGAACAAAACCTGTATAATTTGAAGATACTGGAAATCACATCAAAAACACATGCACATGACTTGAATTTGGAAAAGCTATATCCCTAACATTCATAATGCATGGTATCCCTAATAGCAGCTGGTAACCACACTGCATGGCTGTTCTTCATTGGACTGTGAAACAAGGGATGATGCGTGAAAAGCTGACAATCAGAACGTCAGTCACCACCAACTAAACACTCTCTAACAGCACAATCAGGAGCAATAAAGAACCAGACATTAACTTACCTGATATTAGTGAGCAGTGGGAGCATCATGAGCCAGTCTTCCGAAGCGTTGCAGTTGTGCAGTGTGAGGTTCACGAGGGGATGAGACACAAAAGGTGCAAGGTCATTCAATCGTTCTGTACCTGACAGATCCACAGATCTCAAGTTACCAAACTTGGATTGGGTCATGAAATTTGTCAAGACTTCATCAGAAACAAGTGTGTTATTAATCACAAGGCTACGAAGATTGGGGATATTTAAGTTCAGTTTCTTCTCAGGGACACTATCAAGAAATCCTTTTCCAATAGCAAGGGACTGTAGAGAATATCCTTTTTCTTGAACGGTATAAAATGAGGCTGAAGTAATGTTTTTGCAGTCTCTCACATCAAGATGAGTGAGCTGGTGCTGCATAAAATACTTAACACAATCGTCATCAGCATCCGAGCCTCTTAATATTGCTTTTCTAACCTTACATTTATCAGGATGACGAAATATAGACAGATTAAGGCCATTGGCTCTGCTGGGGTAGTGTGTACACATTGTTGTTAAGAGCAGCTCTGAAATTTCTAAGGGTAGCCTGTGACCAGGGGCTATGTCAAGAAATTCATCACTGTCACACGTCTTGTCAAACTGGAAAGAAGCATCATCACTCTCTAAGCCAACCTCCATCGACTCCTCAATGCTCTCATCCATGATGGAATCTGAGTTACTATCTTCTTCCTTATCTTTATGGGAGGAAGTAGTATTAACATCTTTGTGTCTGTCCTCCTTTTTGCTCCTGCTAGAAATGGTGTAGGTCTGTGGGTGCAAGCAAGCTTGAGCAGCTGCCAAAAACTTGAGGGTTGTGGGATGGTTGTCCACCCACCCAGGGTGCCCTTGAGCCCCAGCAGTCATCTGAAAAGCATGAAACTGTAAGCTATGATTCAAAGAAATCTTCAATATTAGCAGAGAAGGAAACAGTGAGCTATGATTTAAACAAACCATCAATATTAGAGAAGATATGAGTAAACTCTTGCATCTAAATTTGCAAATCAAATATTCAATTAAAAGCATTCAAACATCTTAGGCTGTAATTAATAGACAAACTGTTAAAAAAACATTACTCAACTAAAATATTTTTCAACTTGCCTTTCAATATATATTCATGCTTTTTTATGCACAAGAAAAGTGATGCCAGTATTAAAGTCATCAATTCATTAACAATCCAGAGAAATTCACATTCTAAAATGCAGCAATTGCATGACATTTCTGTATATGACACCATGTACCACACCAAGTATGCCTGTTTGCAAAGCATTAGTGAGTTATTCAAAGTCAAGGTAATCAATTACTCTAATCTTAATTTTATAGCTTCATATTAATTGTAGAATGTTAAGTTAAAATTCAGGTTACACTTCAAGTTCTGAAATGAGGTCACATAGTAATGTGAAATGGCCAGGTTCTTTAAAGCCAGGCTGTGGAAAAAATAAGTGAGAACTGATTAACAATGCTTAATCATGATTAGAATATCATAGCAGAGCAGTAAATTTGAATACAATTATTAGAGGTTTATAGAAATAAATAGCTGCAATATGTGTTATGATAGGACTGTGATTAACTAGATAACAAATCAGAGAAAAACTCAACAAGCACAATAAAATAAGCAGGGTAGCATCAAAAAGTAACAGATGGGAACATATAGCATCAATCAATGCCTTAATTGTATGTGATTGATGCCTCAATTTTTTATGCCATTGGACTTTGGTAGCAGAGCTTGTTTGTGTTGTATGAAATTTCTGTCATATATATTCTATTCCATCAGAGAGAATCAGTGATTCAAAATGCAGATTATAAGCAATAGAAGAAAAGGACATAGGAGGTACAAGAGTGAAAGATTTGAGTATGATGAAGTGTAAAAGTGACATGGCTGAGATAAAAAAACATGGATGGCATGAAAGAAAAGAGAACCCATGGAAAGAAAAATTATATTATGAGAAAATAAACCTCTAGCTTAAGCCTGAACCCAATCTATAAAATTAAATGAAATAGCATATGGATGATCTAGAAGTGATGTCAGGATACTCAAGACAATGTGAATGATTGCAACCAAGCAAGATGAATCAAATCCTGGAATTGTGAGCAAAATTTGAATGTATGTACCATGAAACAAAAGAGTAATGAGTGCCATACAACTCTTGCATAACAAGTGTAAAATTGTGAGAAGTTGCTGATGCATATATATCATCAGGTAAATACATGCACAGATGATGGTAGGAGGCACTTAGTTCTCCATCCCTGAACACTCATACTTGTTTTAAATTATAATCTTATAAATTGTATCACAACTTCTTTGACACCATACTAGAATTTAAACCTGCAAAAATGTATAGTTGTTTTACATTATTAAATCATTGTCAGTTTTAAGTGAGACAAGTTTGAGTAGTCAATACACACATTGTGCATTATAATTTGTTCTTTAAACCTGGAAAAGCACATGCACAATAAAATCTAACTTCAGTAAACTAGTTCACTTAGTTTCAGCACAATGAGAGCTGCATTCAGTAAAAATAGAGGCTTGTCAAATACAAATACAGGCTTATCAAGTACAAATAAGAACTGGACAAGAAAAAAAAGGCTTGTCAAGTACAAACAAGGGTTTGCTAATAAAAATCAAATCTTGTCAAGTAAAAATAAAGGCTTGTCAGGTAAAAATAAAAATGTGTTAAGTATGTATAAAGGCTTGTCAAGTAAAAATAAATAACAAGTAAATGTGAAGGCTTGTCAAGTAAAAATAAAGGCTTGTTGGGTCTAAGGTATTTAGATTTGAAAAATTGTTTTTGACAATGTTAATAGTAAGTGAATCAAGTAAGGTATTTGAAAATTTTACTCCACTTTAGAATGTATATAATGCTAATTAAAAATCTTGAATCATTTACTTGAATATCACACTGTCAAAAATATTAGCAAATTTTATATCATAAATATTTTACACTCAGAAGTTTGTTTTTGAAGGTGAAAACTTTGTACACAACTTGCCCAGACAAAAATTCTAAGCACAAAGACATTGAGAAACTTGCTTAAGGATAATTTTTAATTAACTATTTGCTTTACAAGAAATAATTTTAAGGAATGTATTTCACTAGGACAATTTCAACCAAGAAATTCTCAAGGAAATTCAATATAGCATTAGTGAGAATACTTATACTTGTTAAGATATTATAAATGGCCTACTACTTCAAATAAACCATTTTACACTAAATAAGATTCATTAATACTGAAACAAACCATACAAGTTGTAATTATCTATGCTTAATTTTATTTCCACACCTTAACAAACTCACAGCTTTGCTAGTCCTGGCAAACTGTCACGCCACAAGAGAACCAAAAAATGCAACTATATATTATGATTCTTTATTTCAGTGTAATGATGGGCTTTATCAACAAATATAACATCAACATTGAAAAACAGACGATATACTTTATAAAATTGAAGAAAATTAGAAGTTCCAAAACTACGGTCGAGCTAGTTACCTAAAATGGGTTAACTAAATTTTGCAGCTTTCTTTGAAAAAAACTTTCATCTTTTTTCTACAGTAGGTCAAACAAACTGTAACCAATATCGTCTACATGCGACATGAAAATTATATATCCTTCCAAAAGAAAGACTTACAATTCGCGTTTTTCAATGATTCAAGGCTCTTAACACTCAACACCTGCGTAACCGACGTCTTCTGCGACTGACAGAATAGTGAATGATGAACTAAGAACCACACAGCTGATGAATATAAACAGCTAACGAAACTTGTACACGGTAGACGTATGTACTTCAAGGAATTGACTGTGTATCCTTGTTTTGAATTTAGCAAGTCGGAGCAATTTTGAAAGAATGTGAGAAACAATATTTATTAGAATCATGTAAACTGATCGAAAAGAAAATTAAATGTTGCATTTTTTTGCTGTTTCTTAATTTATGACTCGTAGGAGGATTGTTAAGACATGTTGTTCAGTTCAGCAATAAGTGTCATATATATACCTCTGAATATGGTTAATAAATTAGTATTATAAATTTATCCCATTGATATATTTCAAATCCCTACAATTATATTGAAAATTGGTTGCACAATGCACGTTTAAATTTAATTCGCAATCAATCGAACCGGAGGGAAAATCTCGACACCGATCTCGACACCGGCGGGAAAATCTCGACACCGATCTCAACACCGAACTTGACCCGAACTAAAATTCTTGAGAAATCCAGAAAAATTCTTGAAACGAAGAGTTTCATTAATTATTTTCGTCCTATGCATCGTAGAACCTTCATTTTGGTCTCAAATTAAAGCTAATAACCTCCTCTCACTGCATAATTATAAATTAACCCTCTTTGCTTAACCACCCGCACTTGGGGGAACGCCGTTCCTTGACACCCGTTTTCGAGTCCACTAACGATATTTATACCTTCCGGTCTTAGTAACAATTCCTCATCTATTCATTCCACAAACTTCATTTACATATCAAATTGAAGCTAATAACATAGACATTTGCCCTGGGAAAATTAAAATCTCCTACCATCAACCTTTAATAGCATGAGATACGTCAATCCTCGACACCAGTTTTGGACTCCACTAACGAAATTTATACCTTCCGGTCTTAGTAATAATTTCTCATCTATTCATTCCACAAACTTCATTTACATATCAAATTGAAGCTAATAACATAGACATTTGCCATGGGTAAATTAAAATCTCCTACCATCAACCTTTAATAGCATGAGACACGTCAATCCTCGACACCAGTTTTGGACTCCACTAACGAAATTTATACCTTCGGGTCTTAGTAATAATTTCTTATCTATTCATTCCACAAACTTGATTTACATATCAAATTGAAGCTAATAACATAGACATTTGCCCTGGGTAAATTAAAATCTCCTACCATAAACCTTTAATAGCATGAGACACGTCAATCCTCGACACCAGTTTTGGACTCCACTAACGATATTTATACCTTCCGGTCTTAGTAATAATTTCTCATCTATTCATTCCACAAATTTCATTTACATATCAAATTAAAGCTAATAACATAGACATTTGCCCTGGGTTAATTAAAATCTTCTACCATAAACCTTTAATAGCATGAGATACGTCAATCCTCGACACCAGTTTTGGACTCCACTAACGATATTTATACCTTCCGGTCTTGGTAATAACTTCTCATCTATTCATCCCACAAACATCATTTTCATATCAAATTAAAGCTAAGAACTTCCTCATAATGCATCGTTTCATCGATTCTTTTGAGTACAGCTAGACTATTTCATTGCACTTTTTCATGCGTTCTCTTTCCTCTTTTTTCCCCTAACGTAATACGTATTCCTGATCGTTCACCGTGCTATAAAAATCATTATATCATATTTACCTCAATGTGCATCACAATCACAGTTGTGGTCAAAATGAACATATTCAAACAATTTGTTGATATGCGCGAAAGTGTTAGTAAATTACAGAAAAGTAGTAGGTAAAGCTCTTGCTCCTAAATGCATAGTAACCGACCATAGTTTCCCTAATTTGAATGCCATTCTGGCTGCATTCCAGTTGGGGGATTTAACACGTTTGTTGCGATTGCCTGATTGGTGTAAAACTTCACTTTGTACGCATAGTCACTAAAAGGATCTGAAAAAATTACAGAACCTAACCTAAGTGACCCACCGGTGGGTCGCATCGCAACAAACGTGTTAACATCGTACCTGGATAGGGTGTGGGCTCTATGAGAAGAAGAAGATCCTCATTTCCCTTTTATAAAGCTGTGTAAAGCGCATTTCATGAAGAACATTGCAGTTAATGCGAAAGCAAAATACCCAAAATTAAAGCCTAAACAACGTCAATTAATTATGACCTACTTTGCCGCTATGATTGAAGCCCAAGGCAAAAACGAGCTATACGCGACGTTCCGAGACTTTGTGCAGCTCATTCAAAGCCCTTGGACTGAAGAGGACATTGAAACTCTCATTGAGCATTATAAAAACAGCGAAACCCCTGCGCTGGACCTTAACTTTGTTGAGCCAACGCATGCTTTAATCGTGGAAGATGTGGGTAGATACCGGGATAAATGTGCTGTCGGAAAGAAATTTGAAGCTGTTGCTGAAGAAGTGATGAAAGAGAAGTATTTGCAAGGAACTAAGGAAAAATAATATTATTCACTTGAATTCATGGAGTACGTTCTAACATACTGCATGCCTTTTACGCCCCTATGGTGTGGAATTCAGGGTGGGACAAAGACCAATGGTTTGGTGGAAGGCTGGCACAAAATTATCAAATCAGATATTCTCCAAAAGAAAAGAATTACACTTCCAGCCTTTGTTTCAACAATGTATAAGCAAACTAAGGCCAGAACCATAGAATCAGCTCATGACTACAAAATTGTTAAAAAGAAATCCACAAGCAAAATAGGTTACGATCAGTTCGTCGAACGGTGGTGTAGGCGGAAGCTACATACGCTCTGACTCATCATACGGTGTAAAAATTAGAAAGAACTTGGCCACAGCAAAGGAAGACACATAAGAAAAGGAAAAGATAAACAAAAGTCACGTAGCAGATGTATTGAAGTTTAAAAAAATTAGAGTGAGTACCCTCTCATGGTCTCCCCCTAAAAAAGGCACAAAAAGAGCGAGAAATTACCGAAATGGAAAAATACAAAACAGCGAAACCGTAATCAGTATTGGAGACTTTTTAGATTCTGATAACAACACAGCAGGAAAGGAAAAAGTTTGGGTTCATTCTTAGGATTTTAAATTGTTGATGAGAAGCAGGTCAATCATTCTTGAAACGAGTCAGTGGTTTTCTAGTGATGAAATCGATGCATTTATGACGCTTTTTAAAAAGAAATATTCTAATTTCACAACACACTCAGTACTCGCCGTATATAATCCTCAATCATTAAACTCCGTTCATCAGCCATTTATTCAAATCATCAAC
>VCRD01003229.1:7027-18649 GCA_006783055.1 Trinorchestia longiramus | reverse complement strand
GTGATACTACTCAGCAACTGGTGACACTGCCCAGCAACTGGTGACACTACCCAGCAACTGGTGACACTGCCCAGCAACTGGTGACACTACCCAGTAATTGTGACACTGCCCAGCAACTGTTGACACTACCCAGCAACTGGTGACACTACCAAACAATTGGTGACATTACCTAGTAACTGGTGACACTACCCAGCAACTGGAGAAACTACCCAGCAACTGGTGAAACTACCCAGTAATTGGTGACATTACCCAGTAATTGGTGACACTGCCCAGTAGATGAGAACACTTCCCAGTAACTGATAACGCTGCTCATTAACTGACAAGACTTCCCAGTAACTGATAACGCTGCTCATTAACTGACAAGACTTCCTAGTAACTGATAACGCTGCTCATTAACTAATAAGACTTCCCAGCAACTGATAACGCTGCTCATTAACTGACAAGACTTCCCAGCAACTGATAACGCTGTCCAGTAACTGGAAACATTTCTCACTCACTGATAACACTGCCCATAAACATAATATTTCCCCAGTAACTGGTAACACTTCTCAGTGACTGATAACGCTGCCCAGTAACTAGTAACATTTCCCCACTAACTGGTAATGCTGCCCAGTAACTGGTAACACTTCTCAGTAACTGATAACGCAGCCCAGTAACTGGTAACACTTCTCAGTAACTGATAACGCTGTACAGACTCAAATGTCGACTTGGCAACTTCAGAAATGTAGTGAAATAAGTATGCTTTTATGAACGAATTTAAATAAAACACTTGATATGTGATATACGGGCTTTATAAAGATACACGAGGCATCCTCGTGATTAGGTCGAAATAGAAGAAGTCACAGAGGACGATTGTATAATACTATTATTTCTAGCCTAGCAGTGGTGTTGCAGAAAGAACTAGAAAGCGAATTACTGTCTGGCTACACAACAACAAAAGTCCGCGGCAGAGACGAGAAAAGTTAAAAACACAGAATTGTACGAGGTTCACAAAAGAACTTGTCTCAAATCCAGCGGTAAAGTCGGAACCATAAGTGGTGAACTTTGGGGTAAAAACTCCTTACTTCCCAGGGAGTGCAGGTCTTGCCTGCTGCAATACGCGATAGTGAAGTGTATTACACTCGGCAATTTTTTGCACTGGAGGTAATACATAGTGACATACGCTGAAAATCGTAGCTACATTTTTAGGGATTTTCACAATCAAACTGCATGTAAGGAATATGGTAATTTTGAATTTAAAAGTGAGTTAATAACAAATAAATTCGAACACTACAGAGTTGATGCGGTGCATTGCATGAAGTTAAGGCGTCCGTTGCAAGGTCGAAGAGTAGCAAAGCGACCGTAACTCGGGGAGGTACGGCCCTGTCTAAGCTAACTCGTTTCTGAATGCAAGGAAATCCTGCCAGCACACCAACCTTATCATGAGGAAAGGTGATGCATTTTGTAAAACCAACGAAACTTTTTTCAGGTTAATTTTGTAGGAATCTTGTAAAGTTTTGTGCATGCGTTCTCTGGCTTCTCTCTTATTGGCCGCTCTATGCGTCGTCGTTTTTCCAACTTTTCATGGCAGATAGTAATTTTATCTTAAGTTGGAATAACTAATCAAATAGGACTTTCAAAGTTCGTACGCAATTTAAAACAAATGTGTGAAAAAAATTCACTGCTGCCGCTTAAGTATGACGAACACAAATGACCCTTCACTCAAATAAAATTTGCGACTCCCATTCTAGTCAATATTTCTCCAAGTTGAATTTCGTTTCATATTCTCATCAACAAAGTTGAAGAATTCTATGTTCAACTGAAAATTTGCAAAACGTAGAGCGTGTCACAAAATATTTACATGACAATTGACTAAAAAACAAGAGGAGTATTTACGAAGACATACTACGAACATGAAATTTAAAAGTTATTTTTATTTTGATTCATTCATTAAAGTGCACTTCACAGTATTTTTTTTTTGTAGGTAGCTGTAAAATGCAAATAGATCCAGGAGTCTAAATTTTACCGAGATTCGTTTGCCAGTGAAAGAAATTGATAAATTAGGATCGTAAAAAAAAAACTCTCTGACAAAAGTTTCCAGCAGTCAAGCAGCTCGTGCGCCTTGACTTATCAGGCACGCGTATGTCAAGACTGATTTGTCAGCACCTCTTTGAAATTATGCGAAAAATGCAGTAAAAAAATAGAAAATTCAATTCCAGTAAGTCATCGTACAATAAATTACTGGAAATAATTGAACTATCATAAAATTGGACGGTGAGAATCCCTTTCTTCAGCTACAAAAGTCAGTGTTGACTAAAATACCGCATGGATGTAAAGGCGCAACACTGCTAGGAAATACTTCCATTTGCTACTGAAAAAGTCTACGGGGGAGTTCACCAGACAAGTTAGCAGTAACTTCTCACAAGACGAAGCCTAATCGCACGAAACTCTCAGCTGTTTCAAATTATATGCAAGAAAACATAAGGCACTGTCTTCAAGTGAATTCGATTTTAATATTAGTAAATTCAAAAGCACGATAAAAAAGGGATCTTTTCAATTGTGATAAGATGAATGTTACACTTAGATCAGATTATACTGTGAATTTCGGTAAACATCCACATTAAAGGATCAGCGAAATACTTTGATCAAAATATACCGTGGAATTTGAAATCATCCTGTCACCAAAGGATCTCCTCTTCAAAAAGTGAACGCATTAAAAAAATGAAAAGAGAGACGCAAGTCTCTGCGATGACACGGTATCACCAGATCGACTGAATGAAATATTGACAAGAAGTCACGGAAAAGAAAATGCTAATTCTGAATCCGAGACTCATTTCTACAAACAGCGCTTCAAAATCTGCAATAAATCGCCTGGCAGAGTAACAAGTTCCTCAAGGTAAGCACAAGACAATCGCCTTCAGGGTATCTCCATCAGATAACCTCACAGCATTCTGAAGCAACGAATTCTTAACTCAAGAACTAGAGAGACATTTGAGCATACCATTGAAATTTATTCAAGTCAAAAAACTTTCAGAGAAAAATTCAGTCATCGACGCTCCTCCAAGATAAATTTGTTTTTGCATGCAGGCAACAAACACACAAGTGAAATTCATGTACTTATGTACACGTTGAATAAAATCAAAAACAAACAGCCAAACCGACGAACCGACCAAACACACGTTGAGACCCTGGGAGAATACATAATGCATAATGAATACCTGCAATATTTTGAGATGTTGTTTAAAATCTAAAACGCTTAATTTTTTACAATGGTAATCATGGTAATGATATAAGTAACCATAGAACACGCATATGAGGAGATGGCCAAAGGTGAATAACACCTCTGAGCCTCACCACTAACTCTTGATACACATCCACAGTCGTGGATCTTGGTGCCATGAGTGACAATAATCAGTGAGAGATTATTACACAATGAGGCGCAATAATCGTTTGAGACATAGGTCACGATTAAAACATTTAACCAGCTATTCTTGAAGTTGATACCTAGAAGCAAGTGTCACTCATTTACTGTGCACTTCAAAGGCATGAGTATTTCAATTTACAGCATTACAAAGACATGGACTGGATACACACATGCGCACAAAAATTAAAGCGCAATCTAGCAAAGGTTATGAAAAAGTCCAGTCTGTAATATAGAAATGAAATCAATTAAATGCGTGAAAACATGAGCAAAAAAATGCTAAGAAAATGAAACATTTACTCTAAAACGTCCAAGATCCGAGCTCCATCATCAGTCCTATAAAAATCGTCTTCAGTATCCTGAATGATAAATGAAAAACTAGATATAGTACCAAAGACAATGTTGGTAAGTATACTTGAACATATACTATCTGTCATTAATCTGAAGTAAATTTCAGCTATCAGTCATTGACAGCTGGATTACTTTAAACTATGAAAAAAATTCAAATTAATAACCCCTGAAATGAGCAATGAAATCTAAAATCTTGAAGCCCCTATCTAAAATATTCTGGTGCCAACATAATATGAGAGGTTGTGCTGGCCGTACACCACATTAGTTTGATGCCGTGTAAGCTGCACGTCCTTAGACTTGGACTTAAATCCCTAACAGCCGACTAGCGGACTCGCACTCTCCGTACACAACAGTGCGTGGGCCCGTTAAAGTGTGTGTTGCAACGATACTAGATGGGCACTTCAGGATTTTACACACTGTAGATTTAATGTCAGTGAACTCGAATTTTCGTTAGTCTCTAAATATAACCCAAGCACGGCAATATAGATGTTACTTTTTTGCCAGCTTGTCAACAAATATGTAGTGTAGAACTATGTTCGCATAACTATGGATGCATATCTATTATGAATTCTGCGTATTGTGTTCGATCTATTATTTTCTATCTTCTCTGAATAATGATATTACTATCATATTCCTGGTCCAACCACCTGATTAATGGTAATGATTTTTATATTAGTGATGATGCTAGTCTTCGAAGCGTTTTCTAAAACGTTTACTCTCTTGGCATTTTCTTGTTGTTCTCAAATGAATTCCCGATGTAAGTAAAATGAGTCGTTCAGGTACAATGGAATTCTTGCTTGCTCGCTCGTTCAAAACAAAGCAGCTAAGACCACTATGACCCCTGGACCTCCAACGTCAAAAAATGGCGGGTTGAAGTCATGTGAGGTTATACTCCACCATGAGGTAACCCGCCAAAGGTGGGCTCAGTGAGGTCGAAGGTCTGGGGGGTGTAAGGTCTTCAACAATACACGAAATAATCTATTAATTATTTTATAATTAATTACATACGTAGAGTCAAAATTGCTGTAACATATAAATCAATAACTTGACGGTAACTCGAGAAGACAGCAGACTACGACATGGAGAAGTGACTAAAGAATTTGCAACACAAGTCGAAATCCATGATGAAGGGCATAAGATAATGCAATTACACTTATACATTAGTGAAAAGGAGCAACCTTACCTGAACAGTAAACAGGAAACACAAAGTATAAGCTAGTGTAGTCTTAAGTCTCTACACAAAATATGAAGTCTTATTTAAGCATGACAGATCGACACATGGAGAGTGAGAGCCTGCAAGTTGGAAAATGGGACAGAAAACGGGTACATCTAAGTGGGGATGTAAGATGAGATGAACACTTTATTAAAAATGTTAGTGATTATGAGTTTCTGTGATTTTACTTTCATGATCTATATATTCACACGTAAAATATGCTTATACAAGGCAACATGCATGCCATCACACATCCTCGAGATATGACAATTATATATTTATTCTAACTTACAATATACAGGACATGGTTCGTACGATGTATGGTTGTGACTATCACATGAAGCGCGTAGACAGAAGCTGTCAGTAAGATATTAATGATTACAAACGGACATTGGAAAAATACTCGTTATGTTTACATCCCTCTCTTTTTAAAATGTACATTATAGTACAGGATAAAAAAGCTAACTATTAAACTAAAGTCTCTGCAAACTGCAATGTTACAAGGCATTCATGAACGCGTCAATTCGGGCTGGTCGAGGTATCAGTAAGAGTAAAGTTTTCCTAAACTCTGGACTGAGGAGAAAGTAAAGAAAAAAATTGAAAACGTGACCGGAAACCTCTAAAACGTCAGCGACTGCACGAAAAGTGCTCACTTTGTGGTCCTCGTCTTCTAAAGGAATGATTTTATATAAAGCGCTAGGAAACGAAGAGATGTAAAAGAAGACCGTGATAGCAAGAAGGAGAAATACCAAGCAGACCTCCCTGTCGTTGCGGTAATCGTTCACTATAACATAATTACCCCTGGTTTTCTTCGATCGCTTCTGTCCATTCGAGTCGTGACTAGATCTCTCTGGTGAAATTGGCCGGATGCTACATGGCCGAACTATTTTCTCATGAAGAGGTTGCTCAGTAACCAGTCTGTCTGGAGAAATAGGACGCAAACTACAAGATCGTGCAATTTTATCCTGAAGAGGTTGTTCCGTAACAAGTCTATCTGGAGAAATTGGTCGAACGCTGCAAGGACGCACAATTTTCTCAGAAAGAGTATGCTCCGATACTAATCTATCAGGAGATATTGGGCGCACACTACTCGGTCGAACAATTTTCTCTGATAAAGGCTGTTCCGGCACTTGGTTACTTATATTATCAGCAACCTCTGTTTTCAATTTTAATTC
Organism: Trinorchestia longiramus; assembly: GCA_006783055.1. NCBI lineage: Eukaryota > Metazoa > Arthropoda > Malacostraca > Amphipoda > Talitridae > Trinorchestia > Trinorchestia longiramus. Next base: position 12,510 of record VCRD01003229.1, on the reverse strand, counting down.
GCCTTCATGTGACTCAACCTCCTTCTTATGGGTAGATACTATGGGAAGTTCTACTCTCTCCAAAAGCACAGGACTAGACGTTATGTCCGAGCAACAGTTCAAACTGAGGTGCTGCAGTCCCATACAGGCGACCACGACAGCAGTGTCTTCTAGCTTCTTGGCATCGCTCACAACGGAAGTTTGCATTGGCATCTGAATGTGAATCTCTTGTCCCAATTTGGGATTCGAATTAAATTTTTTTCCTCTTTTCGCCAACCGCAGAGTCCAAATTATGGCAAAGTTAAAAGCTGTAATTAAAATCCCTGGTAGAAACCGGGAATAAACTTCCCTGCAAAACTCGTAGAAATAGTACCACTGATGACCCATGTACTCGCTTTCGTGTACACAACACACCGTCGCTTCTGCATCACTGGATGATGGATAGCACGTGTACGTTTGCCGAAGAGGGCAAGGAACGTACATGGCAAACGTTACCAGAAATGTGACGACACATCGTCTATGTACAACCACAAGGGTCTGCTGGGTGGGGAACTTGTGTGGGTTGCACACAGCTAACCACCTGTCGTAGGACAGCCAGACGATGATGTATACGCTGAGGGTGAGGAAGAAGTTTACTACAGGCACTGCGATGTAAGCGTAATAAATGGCGGCTGACTCGCTCACAGGTAAGCCATCAGAAGTAAAGGCAAATTCCTCCAGACAAAATGGGATGTTGAAGAGCAGATAAAGAAGATCCGATGCCGCAAGTCGAGCCAAATATCTGTAAAGATAAAAATTGACTTAAATTTTTGATGCACCGAACAAATTTCCAATTATGTACAATCAGTATTTCACACCTCACTACAATAGCTCATTTTTCCTGAAAATGTTGATGAAGTTGTTGATTTAAGTAGATATTAATTGAAAATTATCTGTGACGAGTTTGATGCATACAGAAAAAAACAAATTTAATGTGCATTGTAATCCTTCCTTGTATTATTACTGGAAAATACTGGTAATAAAACTAGAAGCTCAATTGAATTGCTCATATATAAAATATAACATACAGAGGGTTTATAGAATCCCTTCACAATTTAACAAATTTATTACAAAAGCAAATGAAAAGATACGTATGTGGAAACTTACAAAATGAAAACTGGATATTTAATTATTTTTACCTCATTTAATACACCTCTATACGGGTACAAAACAGTTGCAAAAAACATCTCATGGCGGCATTAGATTTTTTGCCGTGTTCGCTGTAGCATAATCTCATCAATGGTGATAATGGCTTCACTTAACCTTTGCTTTAGGTCAGTAATGTCCCAGTATTTTTTAGAATAGACTGAGTAGAGTATAACAGAACGAGCCGTTGAGTCGATTCTTGGGTTGCTACCCAAATCTCACATCGTCTAAACTCTAACGTAAGTGCATCAATGACACATATGCACCTCTATCACACACAGACATTTCAGTAACGTGCACACAGCGTAATCATACACAGGCCTCCTGGAGCTATGAAGGATATGGAATCAGTATTTTATAGAACTATGGGGTTCCATATCCAGTATTTATCGAGACGATTTTTGAATGTGTTCACAGTGCCAGCACAAACAATATTTTCGGGCAGCTGGTTCCAGCTTCTGACAAATTTTGACTGGAAATAAATTTAGAGCCTGGGATGTCGTGAAGGCTCTTACTATTTGTTTATGACCGTTATTTCTGGTTTGCACATTATAGTCTGTCAAAAAGCCCTTCTAGAATAACATCGTTAAAACCATTGAGATATTTAAAGCAGTGGTTCTTCACCTGGGTTCGATCGAACCCCAAGGGTTCCGTGAGTAAGTCTCAGGGGTTCGGCGGAGGTCAAGACAGGCATCCAACTCATATGATTCGTGATGACACGCCCCGCTTGGCCATCATTGGCTGCAGATGATCACGCTACATCGCTTGGCCAATCTGTGCTACAGCGAATTAGATGCGCTCAATAGTCGACTAGTGGCTGTCGTGATGGCACGTCTTGTGATTTATTTCTTAATATTTTAATCCCTTCATACTTACTGTGTCGAGCAAAAAAGAAAGTGGTCGGATGAATATGTACAATATGGATTCACATGTAAGCGGAACGTGATGGGAGTCAGCGTCCTAACTGCATGATTTGCAATGCCAAGTGGAACAATTCTAGTCTAGCACGGGAAAAACTAAGAGAACACTTCCTTAAGCTGCATGGAGACGGAAAATACAAGAACACAACGCTCGCTGAATTCAAGGTGAAGAGAGCCAGATTCGATGAAAAGGTCTCGGTGAGTTGTCCTCGCAGTCTTCTTTGTTTTAGGGAAATGAGTTCTAGCTGCTGATTACATCTCCGGCAGCTGAGATTGCAGAGTTCAAGAATTATCTTCGTAGCTTCAAGTTGAATTTTCTCTCCTTTATTAATGTCTCTTGGTAGGGTAAGAGACTACAGTTCCATTGCATATTTCACACGTAGTTGCACTAACGCTTTATATAGTCGTAAGATGATGTTTTTTTGACTTGTATTCAAAGTTTTTTGCAATGAAATCAAGGATCCCACCAGCATTTCTGACGCTTTTTTCTACTCATTTCTCATGTTTGAGATTCTTAGTGATAATGATACCAAGATCTCTTTGTTGCTGTGCTGCTTCAATAGGTGTGTCATTTATCAGTGGTTAGCAATGCCAGTTATTAACACCAGCATGAATGACCGAACATTTGCCAATGTTGAAGCTCATTCATGAGGTTTCGGTCCATTGAAGTGGACGATTGAGATCGGATTGAAGAGTCATTCTGTCTTTTTCGGCGAGTGCTTCGTGTCAAAGTTTCGTACCGTCGGCAAATTTGTTCATTTTACTGACGATTCCGACGTCGAGGTCGTTGATGTAGATGATGATGAGAAGTGGCATAAAACGCTCTCTTGGGAGAGTCCTAACGTTAAATGCTTCAAATCACTGGTTGAATCATGAATCATCACTCGTTCAGTGCGACCAGTGAACCAGTTTCGTATTTATCGAGAGCAGTGACCTTGTATTCCATGAGCTTCCACTTTGGTCAATGGCCTTTCCCTAGGAACTTTGTCGAAGTGTTTTTGGAATTTGAGGTACAGAATGCATAAGGCTTTTGTACAATCGTTTTTAAGTTGATTTCTCGGAAAAAATCGAGGTGGTTTGTTAGACAGCTCCGTTTTACCCTGAATTCATGCTGAGTGTTTATAATCAGGCTTTGGGCTTGGAGGTGTTTCGTCTAACGTGCCTGCTTACAATCCTACGGAACAATCCCAGTTTCAAGCGATCGATTTTGGATATTTTATAAGGGTTCATGAATTAATTCAGCCGTTTTATTTTTTGAGTATTCAGAGAGCATTCCACTTTTGCACTGTTAGACGTGGTAGTTCTAACTGTCTGGCAGCAGTACGGATGGACTTCGTAGGAGTACGAGCAAAAGTTTGTCTTGCATTATCGATGTTTTCCTCCTATGTTTTTGGTCGCCCACTCCTCTCTTCATCCAACACTGTCCTTGTCTCCATAAATTGCTTGAGCCTTGTATGAATTGACAGACGTGAGGGTGGATCTCTTCCATATCAAGTTCAGTAGTTTCGCTGAGTCTACGTATCCGATTTTGTTTTAATAAAATGTGATACGCATTGTGTCAAGAGTAGCAATTTTTTCAAGGTTCCTTCAACAGTGCCGCTGCCTTCTTCATAAACAGGGCGGTGAAATGTGATTAAAAAACTATGCTAACCACTGAGTACAATGAAATAAATTTTATTAAGATATCCGATTAATTGACTATGTGATAACTTTATTGAACTGTTAAGAAACTTTTTACCTGCATTACTCTCGTGGCTATCAGCGTTGAAGACAAGAAGAAAAAATCTGACACTCGCGCAAGAGGTCGGTTCGCAGCATGGCGTCTTCTTCCATGAGAAAGAAATACGGAGAAAGAAATTTGAAAAAAAACGTGCTTGAAAATTACCTGAACAGCAGACTTGTACAGTGAGCATTGATAATGTAACTTTAGCAGTTAATGACTTCTCTGGGGAATGCAAGGTGCCAAAGATTTGGTTAACGAGGACAAATACTAGCACTATACTCGTATGTAAACTGCTGAGTAGAGGAGCTAAGGAATTTTACAAGTCCTGTGAGGAGCGCTGAATCGCTAAGGAACTCTGAACCACTACCAATTCAACGTATCTTCATGGGGGCGTTGCCCAGCAGAAAGAAAAGAAAGAAAAACTGTTCATTAACAATACATAAATGGTTCACATTCATCGAAGCTGTATTCTCAAGTATTCTTGTTCGGGTGGGTACTGTTTATGATTTTCAATTCTACTTGGAAGTGAATGGTCATCGGAGAGCCGATGCACACGAACAAAAGTAACTCATTTTCACTCGTTTAAATGTTTATGTGTACAGTGGTATGCGTACCACATATATATTCTTTATTTATCCAAATGCGTGCTTCTAGTTGTTGGAATTCATTTGAAGTAAATGACGAAATGAACGAAAAACACAGCAATGAATAGCATTTTATAAAAAAGTTAATCGAGTAATCAACCCTTTTCACAATAAATAAGAATAGTATAATATGTAATATAGAAAATGACCTCAGCCGCTTGTTGATGTTGATTATTCTCTTTATTAAATAGCCATAATATTGCTTCCCTTATTTATGCACTTGATTCGCTCTCACGAATATGATACCCTACAGATGTTGACAGTACACATTGTCAGAAACTTGTGTTTGCGTTGCTCACTGCAGCTTGTACTCATGACTTCTACGTTGTTCAGATCTAGATCATTTTACATAGGAAACGCTAGTATTTAAAAAAAAACAAGATAGCATTTTTGAGCACATGATATTAATAAAGTAATACTTAATTTTTTAAGAGAGACAAAATACGAAGTACAATACCATGCAAATAAAATACCAATGCATACAAAAAATACGAAATTATAACACTGGTAATAATGACGCCGCAAGATCGTAAATCAAGCACAAAGTGTTAATTTTGTCATTTTTCCTCTTTCGCACCTTTGATAAGTTCAGCACGTAGGTACTTCAAAGCGACAAATATAGAAGACAAAACCGCTTCATTAACTTGCATTGAGACGAGCTGTCAACCACCAGAGATGGACAGAAGCTTAACGAAGTCTTCAATTCTCACTTGTGTGGAACCTGTAACGCGTCAGTCAATAATGAGAGCTACTCAGTGTTCCCTATCCCTAGTCTTGTTCTCTGTCCCTAGTCGTGTACCCTGTCCCTAGTCTTGTTCTCTGTCCCTAGTCGTGTACCCTGTCCCTAGTCTTGTTCTCTGTCCCTAGTCGTGTACCCTGTCCTTAGTCTCGTTCTTTATCCCTAGTCTTGTTCCCTGTCCCTAGTCATGTTCCCTATCCCTAGTCTTGCTCTCTATCCCTAGTCTTGTTCTCTGTCCCTAGTCGTGTACCCTGTCCATAGTCTTGTTCTTTATTCCTAGTCTTGTTCCCTGT